>JASDQU010014828.1:309283-327544 GCA_032191745.1 Picea mariana
TTCTTGACGAGCTTGGGCTTTACCAAGAGTAAAGTAGATTCAAATCTCTACTTCAAGATCATGGATAATGAACTAGTAATACTATTACTATATGTGGATGACTTGTTCTTAACTGGAGAAGAAAAGTTCATCGTTGAATGTAAACAAAGACTTGTCATAGAATTTGAAATGAAAGACCTTGGCCTAATGCGTTATTTTTTATCTCTTGAGGTATGGTAGAGTCCGGAAAGAATATTCCTTAACTAGGGGAAGTACACGGTCGAAATCTTGAAAAGATTAGACATGCTCGAATGCAAGTCAAGGAATACACCCATGGAAGAAAAGTTGAAGCTGTTGGTCGATACTTCATCAGATTTGATAGATGCCACTCTGTAAAGACAGATTATTGGATCACTGATGTACCTGACGAACACTAGACCAGACATCTGTTTTGCAGTGAACACCTTGAGTCAGTTTCTAGTGGAGCCCAGACGCTTTCATTTAGTGGTTGTAAAACATGTGATGAGGTACCTTAAGGGTACAATGGATTATGGTCTCAGCTATGATAGAGATCATGACTTCACTCTGATTGGATATACTGATGCAGATTGGGCAGGAAGCGTCGCTGATAGAAAAAGCACTTCCGGATGCTGTTTCAGTTTGGGATCAGCTATGATCTCATGGAAGAGTAGGAAGAAATCTAGTATTTCTTTYAGCACAGTGGAAGCAGAGTACATTGTTTCATGTTCTACTAGCTGCGAAGCTATATGGATTTGAAAGTTGCTGACAGGCCTATTTGATTTGGAGATGAGAGAAAACGCGATTCTATGTGATAATCAAAGCTGTATTAAAATGACAGAGAATCYTGTGTTCCATGATAGGTCGAAGCACATAGAGATCCGCTATCATTTCATCCACGACATGGTACAGAGAGGAGCCCTGAAGCTCCAGTACATTAGCATGGATGAACAGGTTGTTGATGTGATGAATAAGCCTCTATCTCATGTAAAGTTTGAACACTTTCGAAATAATCTTGGTATTGTCCGAAAGGACCTTCCCTGAAAGGGGTGCTAGATGTGTTCCTTGCTTCTAACCTCGTTGTTAGACGTAAAGCAAGATGAGTCATTCTTCTGACCTCATTGTTTGACGTTAATCATGACGCCATGTGATCCTTGCTTCTAACCTCACTATTAGATGTAAAGCAAGATGAGTTATGCTTCTGTCCTAGTTGTTAGATGTAAATCATAACGTTGTTGGTTCCTTGCTTCTTACCTAGTTGTTAGACATAAAGCAAGATGAGTCATGCTTTTGACCTCGTTGTTAGATGTAAAGCATGACACCATGTGTTCCTTTCTTCTGACCTCGTTGTTAGACGTAAAGCAAGATGATTTATGCTTCTGACCTAGTTTTAAGACGTAAAGCATAACGTTGATGATTCCTCGCTTCTGACCTCGTTGTTAGATGTAAAGCGAGATGTTGATGTTTCTTTCTTCTAACCTAGTTGTTAGATGTAAAGCAAGATGAGTCATGCTTCTGACCTAGTTGTTAGACAAAAAGCATGACGCTGTGATTCCTCACTTCTGACCTAGTTGTTAGACATAAAGCGAGATGATGATATTACTTTCTTTTGACCTAGTTGTTAGATGTAAAGCAAGATGTGACTGAAAATGAGATGTGATGTTAAGCTAGTGTAGTATTGTGATGTGACAGCTTATTGCTGTGATGAGGTATCATTTTTACTGATACATGTTTGATGTAGATGATGATAGCATTCTTTTGAGAATGATGATGTTGCTGATGAAGAAAAATTCCGATGACTTGTAAATGTGCTAGACAATTGTTCAAGATGATATTGACAATACTGTCCTCGAGATGCCATCGATGATGCAGACCTCTCTCGCCTGATGCTAATGAAGAATACCCTTCTTGTTAAGGGGGAGTGTTGAAATAATGTAACTGTGAAGAGCACTCTTATTTTTTTGTTATTGGATTAAATCCCCATAGTGGATTAATTATGTTATTATTATTATTGGATTAAATCCCCATTGAGGATTAATCATGTCATTATAATTATTTCTATTATTAGATTAATCCCCATTGAGGATTAATCATGTTGGTGATTGTATAAGGACCAAATCCCCTTTTGCTGATTGGTCATCAGACAATTACAAAGTGCATAATAAGAAGTCGGCCCCAACAATTATAATGAAAGGGCCAGAATTAATTAAAGATCGATTTACCCACCCAGAGTGAGAGGTCGGCCCTGCCAGATGGTGACTATTCACACGTTCAAGATTGATATAAATAAGAGGCTAGTGCCTCACTTCTTACACGCACTTCACTTGGTCATTCTCTTATGAGGCAAGCTGCAATTCTAGTTGGTGAGAGAAAAAGAAGGGTGGCGCATCTCTTGAGGAGGAACTTTTTGTATTGGTTGAGTTATATCTTGAACATTGTATAAGCTATTTATGATAAGGAAGTTTTTGTTGGGTTTTCTTCCCCTAGAGGGTTTCCCAGGATAAATGCTATGTCTCTTGTGGATGTGTATTTCTCAGTGATATTGTTCTTATTATGCTCTTATCTTTATGAAATAAAGAACTATAATAATGGCATAAACATTAACATACCAGATGGTTCCTGAGTTGTCGGACTCTACGGTCCAATATATGTAATGGTTCTACTGTGAGGGTTCCCATGTCTTATACCTGGAATTCCTTTGAATTTAGTTTATGTGATTCATCAGCAACATAATGACGTAAAATAGATACATGAAATACATTATGAGTTTTATGCAAGTGGGGTGGCAGTACGAGACGATATGCAATGGGTCCAATTTTCTCTTGGATCTTGAATGGTCCTATAAATTGAGGTGACAAATTTGTCCCCTTCCCGAACTGTATGGTACTCTTATTAGGCCTGATACAAATGAAAACCCGGTCTCCCACTTCATAACTTCGGTCGGTCCTGTGTGCATCCACATAACTTTTCTTCCTATCCTGTGCTTCCTTTAGTCTTTGCCTAATCTGAATCACATGTTCCTACATTTCTTGAATCAATTCTGGCCCAACTGTTACTCGGTCTTCTAGTCTATCCCAACTCAATGGTGTTCTACATGGCCTCCCATACAAAGCTTCGTAGGGTGGCATTCTGATGGAGCTATGATAACCATTATTGTAGGCAAACTCTACCAAAGGTAGGTACTTGTCCCACTGGGTTTGATTATCCATTACATACATCCTAAGCATGTATTCCATGACTTGATTTACTCTCTCAGTTTTTCCATCTGTTTCAGGATGATAAGTTGTGCTTAAGTTCAACTGAGTCCCCAATGTTGACTGTAAACTTGTCCAAAACCTAGAAGTGAATCTGGAGTCCCTATCTGAAATGATCTTCTTAGGTATCCCATGCAAATGGATAACCTTGCTTACAAACACACGTGCCACATCAGTGACATCGTAAGTGTCTCTAACCAGAATAAAATGAGCACTCTTGGTTAACTCATCCACTATCACAAGAATGACATTGTGTCTATGCGATGTGAGCGGAAACCCCACAACAAAATCTATAGAGATGACTTCCCACTTGGACATAGGAACATCATGTGGTTGTAGGAGGCCTACCAAGTGATGGTGGTTGGGTTTCGCTTGTTGACATTCTAGGCACTTGGCGACGAAATGGACTACATCGTGCTTCATACCCACCTAGAAGAAGAGTTTCTGTATATCTCCGTACATCTTCTTCACACCTGGATGCGCACAATTAAGTGCTCTATGGGCTTCCTTCAGTATGATGCTTCGAATATCCCCATTCTTAGGGATGTACATCCTTCCTTGATATCTTAACAGTCCATCTATTTCCAGACTATATCCTTCATACGTTGGATCTAATTGTCTCTCGCTCTGGAGGTTTGAAGTAACTTTTAAATACCATTTGTTTCCTTGGAGTTGTGTGAACACATGTTCCCTCAGATTGACCTTTATGGTTACCAAGGAGAAGATACGTGGTCTCCTACTCAAGGCATCTGCGACCACATTTTCCTTTTCCTTGATGTATGAAATACCAAAATCGTACTGACTCATAAACTCACTCCATCGCCTTTGCCTGACATTCAGATCTCTTTGAGTGAAGAGATGTTTTAAACTTTGATGGTCTGTTTTGAGCTCAAAGTTTCACCCCACAAGATAGTGCCTCCAAATTTTAAGAGCTAGCATTACAGCTGCTAACTCTAAATCATGAGTCACGTATAGCTCCTCATGTTTCTTCAACTTCCTTGACACATAAGCTATCACTCCTCCATCCTGCATTAGCACGGCCCCCAACTCTTGCTTCGAGGCATCCGTGCAGACTATGAAGTCCTTTTCCTTATCTGACACTCGTAGAATTGGTGCACTGGTTAGTAACCTCTTAAGATCAATGAATGCACTATCACATTCTTCTGTCCATTCATACATAACCCCCTTGTGTTGCAAAGTGGTGATGGGTTTCACTATTTTTGAGAATCCTTCCACAAATCTCTGGTAATAACCTGCTAGCCCCATGAAGCTTCTCACCTCATGGGCATTTTTCGGCACTGGTCACTCCATAATCGCCTTTACTTTTTCTGGGTCGATAGAGATTACTTCGTTAGAAATGATATGACCTAAATATTGAATCTCTTTCTGGAAGAAGGAACACTTCGACAACTTCCCATACAATTTGTTCTATCTAAGGCAGGAAAACACTATTCGCAAGTGTTCCTCATGCTCTCTTTCATTCTTGGAATAGATGAGGATGTCATCTAGAAAGACTTGTACAAATTGATCTAAGTACTTTTGGAATATGCCATTCATGAGGCTCATGAATATTGCTGGCACATTGGTCAATCCAAAAAGTACTATGACAAATTTGTAATGTCCAAACCGAGTTCAAAAGGCAGTTTTTTGGATATCACCTTCCTTAATCCTTAACTAATGATACCATGATCGCAAATCAATCTTTGAGAATACCGCTACTCCTTTCATCTGATCGAAGAGGTCATATATTCGTGGCATTGGGTACCTATTTTTCACTGTATCACGGTTCAAGTTCCTATAGTCTATACACAGTCGTAAGGATCCATCCTTCTTCTTTACAAAAATTACTGGTGCACCCCAAGGTGAGACACTGGGCCTTATTAGCCCTAAGTCCAGTAATTCTTTCAACTGCATTTGCAATTCACAAAGTTCTGGCACTGTCATCTGATACAAAGTCTTGGATATTGGTTTTGCACCAGGTTTTAGCCCAATAGTAAAATCAAGCTCCCTCTCAGAAGGTAACCCTGGTAACTCGTTTGGAAAAACATCCTTAGATTCTGACAATACCAGGTACTGATTTAATGAGGGTCCCTTCCTTTCATTCACCGCTTCCAGTACATACAATTGACACCCTTGTCTCAAGCATCGCTTAACCTTCATAGATGATATAAAGTGTAATGAAACTTTTCTCCGTACACCCTAGATCTCTATTGGCCTTCCTTCATCGTCAACACAAAGAACCTTCTTTGCGAAACAATCTACAATGGCTCAGTGAGATGCTAACCAATCCATTCCAATGATTAGGTCATATGCCCCAAGAGCAGTGACGTATAACTTCAACTTGGTAGTACACACTCCCAGGTCTACTATACAATTATCAACACTAGGTCCTACCACTTGTTTTTCCCCCGAAGTCATCTCGACTTGTTTAAAGTCATCGTGCTCATAGGCTGCCAACCCACTCTTTTCTAATGCAGATGGTGAAATGAAACTATCTGTTGCACCAGAATCAAACAAAATCTTAACATTGATATGATTTAGTGTACCTGATGANGTCCTACCGCTTGTTTTTCCCCCGAAGTCATCTCGACTTGTTTAAAGTCATCGTGCTCATAGGCTGCCAACCCACTCTTTTCTAATGCAGATGGTGAAATGAAACTATCTGTTGCACCAGAATCAAACAAAATCTTAACATTGATATGATTTAGTGTACCTGATGACCCCACCACCGTGGATTGATGTTTGGCCTGGCGGTTATTAACCGCTACGTAAATCTGGTGGCTACTACTTGATCTCCCCATCAGTGCCTTTCCTTCTCTAAGCACAAACCCTGATTGTGACTCTGGGTAGTCATGCTGGTAATGGGGTCCTCAGCACCCCCAAGAAGTAACACAAGATTGAACATATGAACTGTTATGTGACTGTCTTTTAAATTAGTTCCTTCCCCTAGAACCCCTGCCCCTACTAGCTGTTCCCTGAGATGGTCGTGGACCTGTCTGAATTGTTGGCGATGAACGAGATGTTGCACTCATTGCCATTGAAATACCTATGGATACTGTCCTTGGCATGACTCTGTTACCATATGGTGGTGGACTTGATCCCCCTCCCCTAGGAAATTTCCTCGAGGCCTTCCGTACGAATCCAGGATGATGCAGAAATGTTCGTCTTGTACCCCCAGTTAAGTTCATGTGTTCCTCCGCATAACGCACATTTTTCACCACTTCCACTACTGAAGATGGTTTCCACATCTGCACCATAGCTCTTATCTTAGGGTTCAATCCATAGATGAAGCGCTCTTCCTGTCATTGGTCATTATCCATATACGAAACATATTTGACTAGTTCCATAAATCTGATCTCATATTCTTCTACAGTTTTGTTTCCCTGTACTAAGGCATGAAATGCCCCTACCTATTGTTACTCGTAGTATGCTAGTAGATATTTCCTTCAGAACCTCTCCTCGAAAAGTTCCCAAGATACTGTGTCTAGGGTAAGGTGCAGTTGTCTTTCTAGGTTTCCCCACCAGTTCAAGGTGCTGTCTCTTAATTGAAAAATTGTGATCTTTGCCTTTGAGTTGGACACATAGTCCCTTAAGACAAAACACCTTGTCATGCCTTCCAACCATGCTTCCGCGCATTCATTGGTGAGACCCTCGACAAACTCTGGAATTTTGATCTTCTGCAATTCTAGCGTGATGTCTTCAGGTGGAGGTCCTCCCCTTGAATCCCTTGATGCTTCTAGATTACTCGTTCCAGATGGTGGGGGTTCCACTTCAGTCCCTGTCGATTGTCGCCCCTTTAAAGTCTCATTAATGAATTCCAACGAGCACAGTATGAGAGCTAGTTTGGGCGATGGTGGTGTTGGAGGCACTCGCGACGATGCTTCCCTGCCTCGACTCCCTCGAGTCCTGATCATCCTGCATGCTTTAACCTGCATCACACAAAGTTTTCAGGGTGAGTTCAAGGACGTTTCAAATTGGTGCTACTCAAACTAGAAACAGGGTTAGGAGTAAGTTTTCTTTACTTGTCTGTAAATAGAAATTACTCCTTTAGGGGATTGGCTAGGTTAGGATTAGGATTAAGCGTCTAAGCTTGATTTCTTCACCCCTATAAAAAAAACTATTGGTTCCCTTGCCCTGTAGCTGCGCTAACCATGCGCCATACTCACCAATTCCTCTTGCTTACTCTCCTAGTGCGTATGCCACCTCCTTCTCGCTTGTCCTAGTCTAATTCCTTTTAAATTTTCACTTATAACTAGATATCCTCCAATGCTTGACTCATGAGCTTTTCCCTGGCGCCTAGTGTTGGCATTGTCGAATGCTACATTGAGATTTAGCATTGACTTGACTGGTGGAATGGAGTGGAGGGACTTGGTGCTTGTCTCAATGAGTTATGTGTACAGTCTCGTGAGACTAACTCTTGGATAGTCGGAGTTTATACTTTGGGATACAAAGATCACTAGCACTAAATAAGCCTTTAATTTGATTTCCGGTGCATTCACTAGTTATGATTCAACTCGGTTAACTGGCTCCGGATCACTAGGTCAAGTAATAAGCCAGTTAGTCTTAATCTTCATACTGTATCTTCCTAATAATGACACCACTATAATCATACAATGTTACCATTAATCTATTAAGTATAAGAATTTATTTGTAAAGACTCATGTATGGCGCGTTGGTGTTTGTTTGTTTCTTAAGGCTTAAGCGGTGGGTGGTCGTGGGTTCTAAACCCATAGACTCCAAAACATTTCGATTATTTATTTATTTATTATATTAATTTATTCTCATTATTTTTTTTTATGATAAAAATAAATAAACAAGTTACTCACTTTAATTATTTTAAGAATAAACAAACAATATATATATCTATAATTCACGATAATCAATAATTTAATGAAAATATAAAAAAAAGTAATCAATAAAATAACTAAAATAAAAAACATATATATATTTAAATAAATAATTTAAATGCAAACAATGATAACAAAGGGCGGGCACACATGAAGCCCATGTGCCCCGCCCTCATTCTCCTTACCAAAACCCTATACTCCCAACCCTATCCTGGCAAATCCATCTTTCCTCTCCTCATTCTACTCTGCATAACTCTCCTGGCGGCAGAGAACCCAAGCGTAGAGGAGCCTTCTCTGTTATGACTCAGCATTTGGTATGGCCTTCAGTGCTCTGAGCTATTGAGCGACCTTTGCTAATACCTTTCCACGTTGCGTTGGCTTTGTTCTAGTGTTGGCGCTTTGTGTAAAATAACATGTATTTCTATTCAGTTCATGTGCATTGTTGCTTTGTTTAATCTTAATTTGTTTCTCTTTATTTTTGTTTCTAAATTTTTGTTTCTACCAGATTTCTCAATGTTTCGATGGGACGGGGTTTCTGCATTGATGTTGCATTTATTTGTAATTTAATGAGTTTTTACAATATTTGAAATCCCAAAAAAAATATATGCACTCGAGGGTATGGTATCCCATTCAAGATGCCAGAACCGAGCGAACAATTCGGGAGGACATCGTTCAACCATCCTTCTTCTCATAGGATGTGCCGTGATTATTCTCGCCTGCTCCTAATTCAACAAGTCCAGCAGTGATCGTAATTATGGTGGGGATGAGACATGTGGAAAAGAAATGGCTTGGCACTTGCGTTTGGTGGTTTGAGGTATGGTATAGCTGATCACTTTTTCGAACGTTCTTTCTTATCTCAAGCACATAAATAATTAAAATATAGATTTAGTATCGTTTTTTACCAGATGGGTCTTGACTTAAAGGCTGCAATTTTATTTTATTTTATTCTAACCTTTTAGTTTTCTTTCTTCCCCATCGTGGGGTCTCCCTTGGCATTTGGCATGTGTATGCTTCTTGGTGTCTGGAGTTGTGAGTGTTATGACTTGGTGTTTGGCGCTCGGTTTCGGCTGACTTGTGTTGTATTTCGGATGACTTGTGATTTGGCTCTCGACCCAACCCTGTAATTTGATTATGAGCTTATACAAAGCAAAGCAAAGGCTGAAATTCGCTTTCTTTCCTTTTTCTTTCTGTTATTCTTGGCCTGTAAATCCACATAATGGAAATAGTTTACTTGTTCCTCGCTTTTTTTTTTTGGTTTTTTCTTTTTTTCTGGTGGCCCTGGAAATGGAATATGGGGGAAGGGGAAATGAGTTGTATTCAAAATGCACACATAAATTCAAAAAGAAGAAAATTGTATCGGACGTCCAATCGATTTAACTCTAGTTATTAGGAACTATAAAATGTTTAATACCCTTTGGCATTTTTCACGATATTTGTGAATTCGAATATTGAATACTTCATTGTCCTAGTTTTTGTTTCTTAAATGCGTGTAAGACTTTATGGGATTGGGGAAAATTATTCCTATGGTAGAATAATGGCAACATGGATGCTCAGGGCATGGATGCTCAGGGTTTTGTTGTATTTATTTGCACTGTAAGAAATGTAAAAATAGTGTTCTGATGTTTCAGTGGATGAGACCAAAGTAGTTTCAAAGTAAAAAAAAATTGTTTATCATTTACTTATTTTCATTATTGTATATATAATCCCCTATATAAGGAAACTAGTATATATACTTTCCTAATCTTTTGTTTATAATAAAATATTGTTGAATATAGCTATTGTTTATATGCCTTTCATAATTTTTGTTTTAAAATAAAATATTTCTGAAGATAATTCTTGTTAATCCTTCCTTTGTGTAGGTGAGGGTTAGTAAAGGTGGTTGGAACATGGGAGTCTTCGTAGGGTTTATGACCTGTAAATAAAACGTTTCTAGGTTGTAGATTAGGAGCTGTTTTTTTTTTTTTAGGGAACAATTTGCAGAATTATGTGGGTGGTCAAGCCCTAGGTTTCAACTTTGAAACCAAGCTCTGATACCATGTGTAGGGTTCGGCTCCACAAAGCCTTATAAAACCCCAAAAAAAATTAATTTAAGGAATGTTAACCTAACATTATATTTTACTTCATAATCAACATATAACCAAAATTTATTGAACTGAACATAATAGCTTACGAACAACCTTATAACTCTTCATATTCCTTAAATTACATAAAACAAATACGTAAATTAAAATACCTTGGTCTGATTCTAACCTTCTGCTTGTCTTGTTGACCTTCCTGCTACTCCCTTGCCAATCTTGAAGCCACGAAATAACTCTGCCCAAACTGTGTTTCCACCTTGACAACTAGGACAACTTCCTAGCTTCAGGATACCATATGGATATCCTGGCCCCCGTGCCCAAAACCCCCAGCAAACCGATGCCCCCTGTACTAATCCTTCCCAACTATGGAACTCAACTCCCCTGCGCAAATCCAAGAGATCCCTCAAAAATGATCCCCCCCCAAAAAAAACAATAGAATGATAATCCCCCTTCTTTCGTAAACCTCCTCCACTCATATCCCTCCTTAACCACCCTTTCTCCTCATTTATTTCCTTATCTATACATTCATTGCCTTATCCACATATTTAATGCCTTACCCTATTATTTAATGTTTCCTTATCCTTATTTTTAATGCTTCTTATCCCCTAGTATACGTAGATCATTTAATTAAACAATTAAATTTATTAACCCTCTTAATTAATTACCCTGTTCATCCAATGCTATAGGTAATTAAATATTTAATTAATTAATTATTCAAAATTATAACGATTAATTAATTAATAAACATTTAAATAATATTATTATGCCAATCTTTCTTTAGTTAATAACATGTTAGAAAAATTAATTACCTAATAAATTTTACTTAATAATCCCTAATCATATATTCAACTAGGGTTGTTACAACTGAGGGAACAAAGAAGACTACGAGGGTGAGGAGATACACTGCCAGGGAGGGGAGATAGGCTGCAACTGCGAGGGTGAAGAGATAGAATGAGAGGGCACATAGAGGGGAGATAGACTGCAACTGCGAGGGCGCTTAGAGGGGATATATACTTTGAGGGTGAGATGAGGGAATATATAGAATGTGAACAACAAGCTGAGGGAGATAAACTATGAGGGTGAGCTGAGGGAATAGATATAGACTGCAAATGGTGATAGACTTGGAGGGTGAGTTGAGGGCACATAGATATACTGCGAGGGTGAGTTGAGGGCACATAGATATACTGCGAGGGTGAGTCGAGGGCACTGAGATATACTGTGATGGAATGAAGGAGAGATACACAATAAGAGAACAAATATAGACTGCAAGGGAACAAATATATACTGTGAGGGCACCAAGAATGGTGAGTACCACTATTCATTGTAATTTCACCAATCTTTTAACTTCCAGGATTAGTTTATTATACAGGATTGGATTTCTCCTTTGTAAGGTATACCAAATATCCTCTTAGTTTTATAAAGTCATTCCATCAAACTGGTGAAATGGTGAGGGAAATCACTTGATTTTTTGATACTCCATTTTTCCTTACAATCTCATGAATGAGATTTCCTTGAAACATGATATGCCAAACTTCAAAATCCATTTCTCCAAGTTCTTCATAAAAATTTCCAATACAAAATGTAAGGGTATTCAAATCCATTATTCAAATGTAATGCCTAATTTATTCAAATGCATTATTCAAATGTGATGCCCAATTTATTCAAATGTGAGGGTTATTGAAATGCATTATAAAAAAATTATTGTTTACTATGGTGATGCCCAATTATTCAAATGCATTATATTTGTTTGCACATCAATTTATTTTCTACTTTGCATATCTCTAATAACCATGACATGAGAAATTGATTTTCTTTTTTTATGGATAGGTTTGAAAAACAAGAAAACGACACCCTCAATCTAGAGATGAAAATACATTTCCATAGGGTTTCAAAATATGTTTTTCAACAACCAATTATAGAAAACCATTAAAACTTGAAAAATCAACCTTGTAAACCCCAATGGAATATAAATTAATTTTATATATAGGTTGTGATACTCTTCTGGATTTAGGTAGTGTGCATCACTCTGGAAATGGGAAAAATGCTCAAATACTTGTGGGTATCACTTTGGATATGATTATAATAGAAAAACACATTGAGTAAAGAAAAAAACAACCAAAGGAAGAAAAAGAAAGTCACAACAAGGAAGAAAAGGAGAAATAAGGACAAATAGGGACAAGTGAGTGATTTACCCTAAGGAGGAAATTTGTTGAGTGCAAGGGTAAATAACCTCAATCAGTTGGTTTGGACAATGAGTAACCTCACTGAATAAGTGATTTTTCTTTTGGGGGTAAATCATATACCTTAAGGCTCAAGAAGGTTTAGGCACTAGGTTCGGAGACTCACTAGCCTCCTAACCTAGAATGTTTCATTTTTGATGCAGAAGCATTGTAAGCAACCAGCCAAGCAATCAATGTAAACGCAAGAGATAGTTGGATGCATAGATGGAAACGTACAAATGGGAAAAAGGAGCACATTTTTATGAACAATGTTTTAAATTTTGAATCTGAAGCATTAATGTAATATTCTACGAGAGGCGTACTTTCATTTATGTCTTGGAGATATGAATATATATGGAGAGATTACTCTCATATGTCAGATGTATTAAGGCATTTAAGTTTGTTAATGTAGAGTAGGTAGATATGAATGTTAGATTAGATAGTTTTTAGAAGCATGGGAGGGAAAACGAATATAGACACCCTCACCCTTGTATCATTGTAATCTTGGGATGATTATTCAGAATTCATAAGCTGTAGAGTTGAAGGAGAGAGCTATAGAGAAGAACCCATGTACAAGAGAACTTGAGCTAATATATGAAGCTTTGATTCAATTTTCATGGTGTTGTGATGCATACTGTTTACATTTGTTGAATGGTATGTTTACAGTTGTTTTGTTTCTCTGTATGCATTTGCTTCAATGTTGTCTATGTGTATGATTTCATGCTGAATGTATGAAGTATGAGAGAGAAGAAGAATGAGTCTCAATTGTTTCTCTTCCTGAGAATTCCTGCAAGGAGTGCGGTGGACGTCTACAAGGTGTGCGTTGACGAAGATATGAGTTTTATCTCAGAAAGCTTAGGAGGGATTTTAACCTTTGAAGTGATCAAAAGGAGATGGAGGCCGAAAGAGTTCCATATAAGTTAAGCTCAGGAGGGATAACGCCAAGTCATCTGGACAGGAGTCCTTGAGGAGTGCATCTGGTGCTCAAAATTCTCCGTGGAGAACTTGCGAAGTTGCAAGGACCGTTGGATCCAGAGGAGCTGTGAGGTGGTTAGGGTTTGGATGAATCCGCCACCCTGACATCAAGAATCAACATGGACCATTAATCATGGTTTGTTTGAGTGGTCATATCATTTCAGGGATTCGGGATTGATAAGTTCAAAGTGCAGGCAAAGAAACCCTTGGTCACTCAAACTCCCGGTTCACAAAAGGGATTATCAGCAGTTGATTTTTGAAATTTCGGCAATTCAGGGTTCGACATACCAAGAATCCCGACGACAGATATTTGGGACCCTTAGCATTGAAAATCCAGAAGTCATGAAGTGTGACATGCCTTTAGTGTGAAACATTGGCATCTCAGCACTTCGGGGTTTGACATTTTGGGAACCCTGACAATAAGGGGTTGGGTTCTTTACATTTAAAACTCCGAAGTCGCAAAACGCGAAGTATATTTGGAGTGGAATTTTGGTATTTCGGATTTTCGAAGTACGGGAAGTAGAAGAGGCAACAACTTTTGAATCAAGAGTCTCAAACTCCCGGTTCGTGAAATCTCGAAGATGGAAAGGAGGAATTCCCGAAGATTCGAGGGATGATAACCGTGGGGCACTGTTTGGGTTTCAGATTTTCAGGACTGAAGAGGTAGAGTTGCATGATCAACGTGACTCCCGAAATCATGGAGAGATAAATGCCGAAAAGGTGGGCTCCAAGCCTCAGTCAGAAGGTACGTGCAGTAGAAGTTAAAGGATGGATCAAGCTTCGGTGAAATTCCTCAAAGGCCAGTGATCTCGCATTTCATGGGATGTTGATCCCATTTCGTCATTTCGGTATTTTGGAATTCAAGGAATCATAAGGCAAGAGGAACGATTGTTGGGTCATTCACTCAAGTCCCGAAAAGCCGAATTTAGGTGTAACAGGCGGTGTGCATTGGAGTGGTCAAAACTCATTGACAATTCACATTTCGGCATTTGTCAAGAGTCGTGGGGATATATCAGGACTCTCCAACTCCTGAAACCTGAAGTCCTTTATGGCTCAACAAAGGGGTTAGTTAACTCTTAGCATGGTTTGGAAAATATCCTGTGAAGATCTTGGCCCAAGGGAAGGGGGTCTATATCAGTGTGGTATCAGAGCTGAGAACAAATTCTTTTCTTTCTGTAGCAAAGAGAAAAGAGGAAATTTTTCATCCATCCCGTTGAGAAGAAGATATAGGCCAATGCCTGATCCGGTAGTGGAAAGAGAAATGCATGAGTTACGTGCCAGACTTGATGCTATGGAGACAGCATAGAGGCACACAGTCAATGTTGGGGATATCAGCGAGGCTGAAAGTGAAAATGAATATGGAAACGGAGGAGAAGAAGTAGCATTTGAAGATGTTGCAGATGAATGCATATTTAGGGCTGTTGCTATGTAATGTCTCCACTTTGGGACATCATCACAGGGTAGAGATTTATGATGACCATAGTAGCCAGATGGGTGCTAGAGCGAGTACAGGGGTATTTGAGAGGCATTGTGGGGTCCAGATTGCATTTATGATCATATTCCATCATTATGAGCCATTCCACACAGGTTGGCTTTGGTTTCGTTGCATTCTGATGATTTCCATGATTTTGACTATTTTGAGCTATAAGTCAATGGAATTCACTGAAGAGGTCATTTTGGGCACATTACTTGGAGGAACCTCTCAGTGTAATAGCTCATTGAAATAGGGAGGAGAAACACTACAGGATGGGATGGCTTGAAGTGAATTTCAGTGGCCAGGGAAGCCACGAGGAGAGATAAGGAGATTTTCAAAGGTAAAAAGGTTAATTAATTAATTAAAGTGATTTAATTAATTAATTAAATATTAATAAAATGAAAGTCACTTTGGAGGGACAAGGTGAGCCAATTATAAAGGAAAGGAAAGGGCCTCTTCTCATTGATTCATGTATGATCTTATTTTGATTTTTGGCTTCTAGCTAGTGAGCCCAATATTGGGGGTTTTGAGGGTTTTGACATAACAAACCCTAGAGGACGATTCGGTGGTGAAAGATTCCACCTATCTTGTGCCAAGCTTGGTATAGGAGATGCAATACTCTCCCACACCATTCTAGTTCTAGATCTACTTAGTTGCAGGAGGATTCTACATCAGTTTCATGTGCAGATAGAGAGAGGGTGCACTAGTTGAGGTATTCCAGCAAGAGGGGCGCACCATCTTTGGAGAGAAATTCATTGTAGGAGATTGGCAGGGCCGTTGCCGATTCTATCACTTGGGTTTTCATTGTAGGTCCTTGGACATTAGATCTAATTCTTTCTGAGATAGTTCTATGGCTCAGATTATTTCTTGAGTAGTGGGGCGAATTGAAGAGAAAGAGGGTGTTTTTGAGATCCAAATCTAGTCCGTTTGGAGGGGTTACACTTCAGATCTGACCCTGAGACTTTACCTAGTGACTTGCGATGTCTCAGTCTATATTTCTAGAGAGTTTTAGAGCATTTGGAGGCCTCCTTCAGCAGGGCCAAATTATCTAGGGTTTCAGTCATCCAGTGGGGCGCACCATTCTGTAGGGGATTTCAAGTCTACAGAGATTGAGAGGGATCTTGGAGATTCGGTCACCTGGGTTGTTCTTACCATCACTCGATCTATCAGTTGGCATATTTATTAGGGTGATTGGGCACTTTTGGCAGTAGGGCCGAGTTATTGAGGGTTTCACCCTTCTATTAGAGCGTGGCATTCTTCAGCTAGAGAGTTTGGCATTCAGATCTGCTTGTATTGATCTTCATTTCTTATTCATCCTTTGGAGGCATCTTTTATATTAGCAGGAGCATTTTGTAGTAGCTCTTATCTATTGTCTATCTTCTTGGCCATCTGTTGAGCATTCTAGATCGGCATCTTCATTGTAGCAGGTTTCTCTATTTTATGAATAAAGAAGAATTGAGATGTTTTGGCTTGTCTATCTTATTGCATATGGTTGAGGTATGTTCCATGATTATTTCTTTTTTTTATTTGCTACATACACACATATAAACACATCTAAAAGGTAGATCAACAAAGTGTTTGACGAAATACCTCACTTAGAAAAAGTTTTAAAAAGACACCAAAACAGTGATGATCCTTGCATAATGGCTTGGGATCATTACAGTGGTATCAGAGCTTAAAATCCTACAAACCTGGGGGGTCTTCCATAGGGATAAATGGATAGTTGGAAAGAAGTGGATAAGATAGCCTTTGAGATACCATGGTTGGAGATCATGTATGATGACCTTAGTAAGGAAACTAAGGCTACAATAACCTTCCTACAATATGCAACCTTTAGAAATCCCCATTGGAGCAAATGGGATATTTTATAGGGGATGATCATAGCAGGTGAAAAGAAAAAAAGAAGCAGCTATATGGTGTGAAGAACAGAGAAATCCCATGCCCAATAGGAGCATGCAACCTTTCCACAGTTGCAAGGGGCCATGGAAACTAGATCATAGGTGCAGGGGTAAAGATCAAGAGCGCATTATTGAGGCATGTCATGACAGTGAGGGTGAGGTGTGTGAGGATGGAGCGATAGATGTGGATTTAGAGTAGTCAGATGATGACAGTGACTCTTGCACAGAGGCTAGTGATAGTGACTCTACCTCAGAGGATAGTGATGATGACTCTTGCACAGAGCTTAGTGATGCTTGCACGCTTGAGGAGGAGGATGGACCTTGTGTAGTGAATAGGCAGTTGGATGGATAAGACGATAGCCCCAGTGTCTCAACAGACACATCACATACCATTAATGACCTTATGGCTCAACAGAGTGATGACACTAGTGAGGAGTCACACGTGTTAGCACCTAGAGATGATGAGCTTCCTATGGGGGTCGTGACACATCTGAAACCTGTTCAGAAACCCATGATAGCCATGTCAGATGAGGAGATCAGTGGCACGTCATGAATGATGGATAAGCCTAGTGTGAGGGATGCACACCATGGACAGGTAGACCCACATATCCAGGAGGAGGTAAAAGACATACATGCAGTTGACTCCACATATACAGGTCAGTCAGAGGAGATGGAGTCACAACTATTGGAGACTCCAGTGGTTGAGGAGATGGCAGAGGTTGACAGGTGGATGGAGCACTTACTTCCAGGATCAGATTGCATGGATGAGGATGCACTCTTTGGCATTCAGGATGATGATAGCACGTGTTTGGATACAACTATATGGGATCCAGGCGCAGATGGTAATAGTAGGTTGAGTTCACAGGAGGATACAACTACTTATACAGGATACAGTGTGATTCAGGGGGAGATGGCATCTAGTGATGGGATGCAGTGGCATACAGGAGTACCTAGTGGCACAGTAGACAATAGGCAGTTCATCACTTTATCTTCTGTAGAGAGTGTTGTTAGTGATGGCACTAGCAGTGAGAGGCATGAGTGGGTACCCCAGCATGACTATGATCAGGAGTCACACCACTTAGAAACACAGTTGGGAGTTAGTGAGGCTATGATCATGACAACCACTAGAAATATTGATGACATGCATGTAGTTATGGACAATTATGGTTGGAAAGAATCAGTGACACAGGGTAGCTCAGATGAAGGATTTTCCATGGATGATTTTCACACTCTCCAGGGGAGAGTGTCTATGATGAGGAATGACTACCAACAGTTGTTGACAGATAGAGACTACCTACTCTGTTAAGAACCAAACATTAATATAACGTAGAAAAACCTCAAGAAAAGTTCTCAACACCCTGAAAAAGAGATAATTTCAGATAATAAGCATGTTCGAGGGGGCAACCTCCTTTTACCCCACTTAAATGTTCAAGTACAGGATGATTCAAAATGAAAATGTCTCCTTGGTATATATAGGAAACTAGGAGGTATAATTACAACTAATGGCCTAAAGCCGACA
>JASDQU010014828.1:329010-373935 GCA_032191745.1 Picea mariana
ATACCCTATCTTACACAAGTTATATCTAAAAATTTAAGATGACCCAGAAGATGGAAATTTTACCACAAATAACTTACTAATTTCTGTAAATGGCCACTGGAGTTCAGGGTCTGAAACGTTACATAATATTTTTTATAGCAAAAATTCCACAATGACTCATTTCAGGATGATTCCAGAACCCTATATTGTATAGGTTGTATCTCCAAAAGTATAATGTATCATGAGATGAATTTTGAACCCAACATACCTTGATCTGTCTACTAAATATCCTCCAAACCGTTCCTTCTGAAACATTGCATAAAAAAATTTATAGTGAAAATGCCACAGTGTCTCAGATGTATCAGCGAAACCCCAAGACCTTGAGCTCTGATACCATATGTTAAGAACCAAACATCAATATAGCATAGAAAAACCTCAGGAAAAGTACTCAACGCCTTGAAAAAGAGATAATTTCAGATAATAAGCCTCTTCAAGGGGGAAACCTCCTTTTACCCCACTTAAATGTTCAAGTACAAGATGATTCAAAATGAAAATGTCTCCATTGTATATATAGGAGACTAGGAGGTATAATTACAACTAATGGCCTAAAGATGACATAAATAAAATAACATTACTAATCTAAATTACAACTAATGGCCTAAATCTGACATAAATAAAATAACATTACTAATCTAATATGCCCCAATTAAGGGGTAATGAGCCAATATTAGGGCTTAACATACTGGGGATTGGCAAGTTGTATCATAGGGCCCTGAGAGGGTAGGAGTTGGAGGTAGATTGACTCACTCGGGAGTTGGAGAGCACTCAAGGATTCTTGAGAGGCACACAGATTTCCCTTCAAGAATCAGAGTCTATATCAGATGGATCTCTTGAGGAGATTCATCGGAGATCCACTTCATCTGTCTTAGAGGATAGTCAGATGTATCAGTCAGTCACATTGATAGAGGATGTTGATGATCTAGCAGAGGAGCACTAGTCGATGGGGGACACTTCCATTTGTGTCTTCGGAGTGGTTGATCTCCATATAGAGATTGATCCAGCTATATGCCTAGGATCTGTGATGCAGCATGAGTTTTCAGGAGATGACATGAGTATGACGGAGCATACCGTGATGAGTGATATCTCACAGAGAGATGTCAAGCTGTATGGTAGCATTCAAAGGGTTATAGTTCCTTGCAGGGAGGAGACACACTCAGGGGAGTATGTAGATGTCACTCCTCTATAGCAACACATAGTTGTGGGAGATCACCTTCACCATTTCAGTAGTTGCATGGTAGATGAGAGATGGAGGTTGGTTGACCAGCAGTCGTAGGGGTTACTTCTGGTTGTACTAGATGGTTGGGACTTGGTGATGACCATAGGAGAGCATCTTTCATGGATACTGATGGACGAGCTTCTAGTCAAATCATTGGGATTGACCAAAGCATGTGACACCTCCCAGTCCTACAGTCAGCTGCAGATGTTTCTATTAGCCTGTCCTGACACTTATATCATAGACAGCAGTATGGGGAGGGATAGGCTATGGTTGGTTGCATGGAGAGTGAGTAGGTCGAGACTATATGATAGGAGTACTTTTACAGCATACAACAGGTCAAAGGTGGACCATGTTAGACAGATAGTTGAGACTTGGTGTGTGATGGTGAGCATCATAGACCTGGTGATGAAAGATAGGCGTAGTGGGCTTCCGACAGTGATCGGACCAGTACAAGAGTAGCTAGTGGAGACTGGAAGTGATAAACTTCCAAGGTTTCCATGGGATCCTGGAGTTCACTTGTTTAGCAGGATGTTTCACTACATGACGACCCAGGTGGTGCCAAAGAGCCACACACTCCACCTTGGGTTGGTTTGGAGTGGGTCGGAAGGTACTTGTCCTATGGGGCGAGACCTTTTCTTACTCTTGATCATCATGATAGGGAATGGAGATGTTTGGACAAGTACTTCTTCTACAGAGGTGTCTATGCCGATACAGTTTCTGGGCAACAAGTTTGATGGTCACAGGTATTTCAGCTTGAGGATCCCGGCGAGGAGGATCCTTTACGTATGTAGGGGACAGACAATCATGGACAGAGTAGTGCAGTGTCAGTAGGAGGATCATTGACAGAGATTAGCATGGGACCCAGGGATTGCAGGATTGAGTAGTTCATTGAATGACATGGGAGAGTGAACCATTGCAGGGGAAAGTTATTCTAACTTTCCATTTAGCACAACGCTTGAGGGTACCTCACGGAGATCTTGCAGTACCTCATTCTGGCATCATCATGTGCAGTTGATGGAGACCGTGTGGATCTTGGTATATATTTGGAGGATGGACTCATTCCGAGATGAGGCCATGGGTCAAGTGTAGGAGGTTCACAAGGTTGATATCTTCCAGGACTGTTCTTCACAGAGTATTGCAGTTCACTTCCTGATATGGGATCCAGGGGGTGGAGTGTGCTATTGTTCATCATTGGATGGGTTCTACTATGTATCCCACAGGTGGACATGGGATCCTGGTATTTTACTTCAGGGGATTTGGCTATTKCTTGAGGAAAACAAATTTTCTAGCAGGGAGGACTGTAATGTCCCCACTTTGGGACATCATCACAGGGCAGAGATTTATGATGACCAGAGTAGTCAGATGGGTGCTAGAGTGAGTACAGGGGTATTTGAGAGGCATTGTGGGGTCCATCTTGCATTTATGATCATATTCCATAATTATGAGCCATTCCGCACATGTTGTCTTTCGTTTCATTGCATTCCAATGATTTCCATGATTTTGACTATTTTGAGCTATAAGTCAATGGAATTCACTGAAGAGGTCATCTTGGGCACATTACTTGGAGGAACCTCTCAGTGTAATAGCTCATTGGAATTGGGAGGAGAAACACTACAAAATGGGATGGCTAGAAGTGACTTTCAGTGGCCAGGGAAGCAACAAGGAGAGATAAGGAGCTTTTCAAAGGTAAAAGGGTTAATTAATTAATTAAAGTGATTTAATTAATTAGTTAAATATTAATAAAATGAAAGTCACTTTGGAGGGACAAGGTGAGCCAAAAATGTATAAAGGAAAGGCAAGGGCCTCTTCTCATTGATTCATGTATGATCTTATTTGGATTTCTGGCTTCTAGCTAGTGAGCCCAATATTGGGGGTTTTGAGGGTTTTGACATAACAAACCCTAGAGGATGATTCGGTGGTGAAAGATTCCACCTATCTTATCCCAAGCTTGGTCTCAGAGATGCAATACTCTCCCACACCATTCTAGTTCTAGATCTACTTAGTTGCAGGAGGATTCTACATCAGTTTCATGTGCAGATAGAGAGAGGGTGCACCAGTTGAGGGATTCCAGCAAGAGGGGCGCACCATCTTTGGAGAGAAATTCGTTGTAGGAGATTGGCAGGGCCGTTGAGCATTCTATCACTTGGGTTTTCATTGCAGGGCTTTGGACATTGGATCTAGTGCTTTCTGAGACAGTTTTATGGCTTAGATTATTTCTTGAGCAGTGGGGCGAATTGAAGAGAAGGAGGGTGTTTTTGAGATCCAAATCTAGTCCGTTTGGAGGGGTTACACTTCAGATCTGACCCTGAGACTTTACCTAGTGACTTGCAATGTCCCGATCTATATTTATGGAGATTTTCAGAGCATTTGGAGGCCTCCTTCAGCAGGGCCAAATTATCTAGGGTTTCAGTCATCTAGTGGGGTGCACCATTCAGTGGGGATTTCAGATCTGCAGAGATTGAGAGGGATATTGGAGATTCGATCACCTGGGTTTTTCTTAAAATCACCCTATCTATTAGTTGGCATATTTATTAGGGTTACTGGGATCTTTTGGCAGCAGGGTCAAGTTATTGAGGGTTTCGGCCTTCTATTGGAGCATGGCATTCTTCAGCTGGAGAGTTTGGCATTCAGATCTGCTTATATTGATCTTCATTTCTTATTCAGCCTTTGGAGGCATATTTTGTATTAGCAGGAGCATTTTGTAGCAGCTCTTATCTATTGGTTATCTTCTTGGCCATCTGTTGAGCATTCCAGATTGGCATCTTCATTGTAGCAGGTTTCTCTATTTTATGAATAAAGAAGAATTGAGATGTTTTGTCTTGTCTATCTTATTGCATATGGTTGAGGTATGTTCCATGGTTATCTCTTTCTGTTATTTGCTACATACACACATATAAACACATCTAAAAGGTAGATCAGCAAAGTGTTTGACGAAATACCTCACTCAGAAAAAGTTTTAAAAAGACACCAAAACAGTGATGATCCTTGCATAATGGCTTGGAATCATTACATGCTAGGATAGGTGCCAAATCAAAAATGAAGATTCCCATGTATGAAGAAAACTTAGATGTCGAAGAGCTTCTAGAATGGATTAGAGCTCTAGAAAAATACTTCGATTATGAGGATGTCGAGGAAGACAAGAAAGTCAAACATGTCCTTACTAAACTTAAAGGGCATGCAACATTGTGGTGGGATGAACTGCAGGCTGACATACGTTGCAAGGGCAAGCAAAAAATCAAAAGCTGGGATAGAATGGTTGCAAAGATGAACACCAAATTTATACCCAAGGATTATCAAATCACTATGTTTTAGAGGATGCATAATTTGAGACAAAATTTGATGTCAGTGAAGGAATACACTGAAGAATTCTACAGGATAAACATCAGAGCATGTCATCGGGAGAGCGATGATGAAAAAGTTTTCAAGTACATGAATGGTTTGTGATATGACATTCAATATGAGATGAGCATGATGACCATCCAAAATGTGGAAGATGCTTATCAGATAGCTCTGAAAGATGAAGAGAAGCTGAGCCGAAAAAAAGGTCAAAGAGATCGAGGTAGAAGTCAATCCAGAGGAAAAACAATTGTCCAAGATAGGACTCAGAGACCCAAAGAAGAGGGAAAGAAACCTCAACCTCAAATTGAAAGGGGATGAATCTCACAAGGAAGGCAATATGCTGATAGAAATACTTTTCATCGAGCCAGAGGATGAGGAAGAGGCAGAGCAGGTGAAGTAAAATGCTTTGTTTGTGGAAAAACCAGACATAATTCCTATGTGTGTCCAGATAGGAAGAAAGACGGTGGTGAAACTCACATTTCCGAATCTCAAGGGCAGAATTTTGAGGTAGAAGATGTTGAGGGAATAAGATCCTTAATGATGAGGAAAGTTCTCTTGAAGCTGGAGAAGGAGGCAGAGAACCCAGCCCAAAGAAACAGTCTGTTTCAAACTGCTTGCAAAACTAAAGGCAGGGTATGTAAAGTCATAGTGGACAGTGGTAGCACAGACAATCTTGTATCTACAGAGATGGTAGAAAAGCTAGAGCTAGAGACTATTGTACATCCAAGCCCATATAGAGTTTCATGGCTACAAAAAGGACATGAGGTAAATGTCACTAAAGAGTGTTTAGTTGAATTTAAAATAGGAGGATATAAGGATGAAATACTATGTGATGTCATTCCCATGGATGTTTGTCATTTATTGTTGTGTAGACCGTGTCAACATGATAGAAACATAGTTCATGATGGGAGAAAGAACACGTACACCCTGGAGAAAAATGGTAGGACTCACATGTTGTTGCCAATTAAAGATAAAGAGGTGAAAATAGAGATGAGAAACATTGTACTTCTCATGAGTGCGAAGGAACTTCTTGATGAGATTAATAATAAGGAAGACACACAATTTATTGTGGTCAGAAAGCCCAAAATTGTTTTGACCAGTACAAGAATAGATGATCTACCAGAAGAAATTCAGGAGTTGCTGGAAGAGTTTGTTGATATAGTAGTGGATGAACTACATTTTTCGTTGCCACCTATAAGGAGTATAAGTCATCATGTCGACCTTATACCTGGAGCTATTTTGCTGAACAAAGTAGCATATCGATTGACGCCACAAGAAAATGAATAAGTTAAGAGGCAGGTCCAGAACTTAATGGACAAAGGATTGATTTGAGAAAGCTTGAGTCCATGCACTGTTCCGACAGTGCTCAACCCAAAGAAAGATGGAGGCTAGCGAATGTGTGCAGACTCAATGGAAATCAATAAGATTACCATCAGATACATATTTCCATTACCAAGGATGGATGACTTGATGGATTTCTTGAGTGGAGCAAAGTTTTTTTCAAAGATTGATTTGAAAAGTGGGTACCATTAGCTTCGAATGAGAGAAGGTGATGAATGGAAGACAACATTCAAGATGAATTAGCGGCTATATGAATGGATTGTCATGCCATTTGGCTTAACGAATGCACCTAGTACTTTCATGAGATTGATGAATGAATCCCTGAAGGATTTCATAGGAAAATTTGTCATTGTATATCTTCATGATATATTAATTTTCAGAAAAGCAAAAGCAAAACACTTAAAGAATTTAGTTGCAATAATGAAGAGATTACAGCAGGAGAAATTGCTGATTAATATGAAGAAATCATCATTTATGAGGACATAACTCATTTATTTGGTTTTTGTTATCTCTGCAAATGAATTGAAAATGGATCCGGAAAAGACAAAGGTGATTAAGAATTGGCCATCGCTGAAGAGCATGTTTGAAGTTTGAAGCTTCCATGGTTTGGAAAGATTCTACTGGAAATTCATCTGAAATTTCAGTGGAATTAGCGCACTAATGATGGATACAGTGAAAAAAAGACACAAATCTTTTCACTGGATGGAGGAAGAAGAGAAGAGTTTCAACCTACTAAAGAAGAAGATCACTGAGCAACCAATTATGGTTTTTCCAGATTTTAGCAATACATTCCAGGTTAGGTGTGACATGAGTGGATTTGCAATTGGAGCAGTCTTGATCCAAGATGACAAGCTGATCGCATATTTCAGTGAAAAAATGAATGAATCCAAGATTAAGTACTCCACGTATGACAAGGAATTATATGCATTAATACAAGCATTGAAGAAGTGGAGACATTATTTGGTTCCCAAGTAGTTTGTTTTGTACAACGATAATAACGCTTTGCAATTCGTGACTCGACAGGAGAAGTTGAACCAAAAACATACTAAATGGGTTGAATACATGCAAAATTTTACTTTTTTTATCAAGCATATTTCTGGAATTGCTAACAAAGTTGTTGATGCTTTGAACAAGAAATGTTTGCTTAAGTAGGAATTCAGAGTCAAGACTTTGGGGTTTGATAACCTCAAAGAAATGTACAAGGATGAACCAGATTTTAAAGAGGCATATGAGGCATCTGAGAATCCAGTTCTCATGGATAGGAGCCAATGGAATGAATACATGATCCAGGATGGGTTACTGTTAAGGGGAAATCAGCTATGTATTCCGAAAGGCTCCATGAGGGAGAATTTGCTGAAGGAAAAACACAGTGGAGGATTTGTCGGACATTTTGGTCATGATAAAACGTTCTCAAAGTCGAATGGCTCATATTTTTGGCTAGGGATGAGGACAGATGTCAAGAAATTTGTGGACAAGTGCAAAATTTGTCAGCACGCGAAAGGGAAAAGGCAAAACACAGGGTTATATAAACCATTACCCATACCTGAAAGGCCGTGGGATGCAGTGAGTATGGATTTCACATTGGGACTACCAAGGACACAAAGAGAAAATGATTCAATCTTTGTGGTAGTCGACAGATTTTCAAAAATGGCACATTTCACACCATGCCAGAAAACCAGTGACGCAAATCATATTGCGAACCTATTTTTCAAGGAAGTCGTCAGGCTTCACAGCTTGCCAAAGAGTATCGTGTCTGATCAAGATACCAAGTTCATAGGGAATTTCTAGAGAACCTTATGGAATAAGTTGGGAACAAGTTTGTCTTTTAGTTCATCATATCATCCTCAGACGGATGGTCAGACAGAAGTCGTGAACAAAATCTTGGGAGATTTGTTAAGAAGCCTAGTGACTAAACACCACAGTCAATGGGATCACATTCTGCCACAAGTAGAATTTGCTTACAATGCTTCACTCAATAGAAGCATAGGGTAGAGTCCATTCCATATTGTATATGGAATGCAGCCAAGAGGAGTTTTTGAATTGAAAGATTCAGAACGAAATGAATTCAAGAGTGCTAGTGCAAAGGACTTTGCAGAAGGAATGAAGGAGATTCATAGTCGAGTTAATGAGTGATTGCAGAGTTCAAGTCAAGAATACAAGAGAAGAGCAGATCAACATAGGCGAGAACTTCAATTTGAAATTGGTGATCCAGTTCTTGCGCATTTGAAGAAAGAGAGGTTCCCGAGGGGAATGTATAATAAGCTGGAGATGAAAAATATTGGATCATGGAAGGTCCTAAGGAAATTTGGGGAAAACGCATATGAGATTGAATTATCCGATGGGGTCGGAATCTCACTGATATTCAATGTTGCGGATTTGTACCATTACAGAGCTGAAGAAGTAGGAGTAGAGGAGGAACAAAAAGAAATTCAATGGACAAAACAAATGCCTGTAGCTGTAGAGCCACAGATAGAAAGCATAATTGACAAATGGGTTAGCAAAAAGACTACGAGAAAAGAGTATTTTGAATACTTGGTCAAATGGAAAGGACATCCAGTTGAAGATGCCAGTTGGGAGGATGAAGCAGCAATTCATAGGCATGGACACACCGTGCAGGAGCTCATGAATAAGAGTTCATGAAAATTTTCAAGAAAGGGAGTATGATGCAGGAGCACCGTAAGAGGCCAGCCAAGCAATCAACGTAAACACAAGAGACATCTGGACACACAAATGGAAATGCACAAATAGGAAAAAGGAGCATGTTTTTATGAACAACATTTTAAATTTTGAATCTGAAGAATTAATGTAATAAGCTAGGAGAGGTGTACTTGCATTTATGTCTTGGATATATGAATAGATATGGAGAGATTACTCTCATCTGTCGGATGTATTAAGGCATTTAAGTCTATTAATCTAGAGTAGGTAGATATGAATGTTAGATTAGATAGTTTTTAGAAGCATAGGAGGTAAAATGAATATAGACACCCTCACCCTTGTATCGTTGTAATCTTGGGATGATTATTCAGAATTCATAAGATATAGAGATGAAGCAGAGAGTTGTAGAGAAGAACCCATGTACAAGAGAACTTGAGATAATATATGAAGCTTTGATTCAATTTTCATGGTGTTGTGATGCTTACTATTTACACTTGTTGAATGGTATGTTTACAGTTGTTTTGTTTCTCTGTATGCATTTGTTTCAATTCTATGTATGTGTATGATTTCATGTTGAATGTATGAAGTCTGAGAGAGGAGAATATTGAGTTTCAATTGTTTCTCTTCCTAAGAATTATTGCAAGGAGTGCAGTGGATGTCCACAAGGTGTGCGTTGACGAAGATCTGTGTTTTATCTCAGAAAGATCAGGAGGGATTTTATCCTTTGAAGTGCTCAAAAGGAGACAGAGTCTGAAAGAGTTTGATAGAAGTTAAGTTCAGGAGGGAGAACATCGATTCATCAAGACAATACTCCTTGAGGAGTGCATCTGGTGGTCAGAATTCTCTGTGGAGAACTTGCGAAGTCATGAGGACCGTCAGATCTGGAGGAGCTATGACGTGGTTAGGGGTTCGAAGAATCCGCCACCCTGACATCAAGAATCAACGTGGACCATTGATCATGGTCTATATGAGGGGTCAGATCATTTTGGGGATTAGAGATTCATAAGTTCAGAGTGCAGGCAAAGAAACCATTGGTCACTCAAACTCTCAGTTCACGAAAGGGATTATCAGCAGTTGATTTTTGGAATTTTAGTAATTTGGGTTTCGACATACCAAGAATCCCAATGATAGAGAATTGGGACTCTTGGCATTGAAAATCCCAATGCCACGAAGAGAAACGTGCCTTTAGTGTTGAACATCGACATCTCGACACTTTGGGGTTTGACATTTCGGGAACCCTGACAACAAGGGGTCGGGTTCTTTACACTGAAAACTCCAAAGTCGCGAAACGAAAAGTATCTTTGGAGTGGAATTTTAGTATTTTGTCTTTCCGGAGTTTGAGAAGTAGAGGAGGTAGAAAATTTGGAATCTAGAGTCTCAAACTCCCGGTTCACGAAATCTTGGAGAGGTAAAGGAGGAATTCCTGAAGAGTTAAGGGACGATAGCCATGGGGCACCGATCGGGTTGTGGAGTTTCAAGACCAAAGAGGTAGAGTTTCATTATCAACACGGCTCCCAAAATCATGGAGAGATAAACGTCGAAAAGGTGGGCCCGAAGCCTCGGTCAGAAGGTACACGCGGTGGAAGTTAAACGAGGGATCAAGCTTCGGCAAAATTCCCAAAAGGCCATTGATCTTGCATTTCATGTGACATTGAGCCCATTTCAACATTCTGGTATTTCGAAATTCGGGGAATCATAAGGCAAGAGGAATGATTGTTGGGTCTTTAGCTCAAGTCCCAAAAAGTTGAATTTAGGGGTAACGGGCGTTGTGCGTTGGAGTGGTCAACACTCGTTTACAATTTACATTTTGGAATTTGTCAAGAGCCGTGGCGATATATCGGGACTCTCTAACTCCTGAAACCCAATGTCCTTTGTGTCTCAACAAAGGGGTTAATTAACTCTTAGCATGGTTTTGAAAAGATCCTGTGCAGATCTCGGCCCGAGGGTAGGGGGTCTGCATCAATTTTCTTCGATAAATTATCCAAATATCCAAAAACAATTGACACCTTTCTTTTCTTACTTCAATGATGAAGTTTCAATTACTAAATTTTAAAGTACTTTTGGTCTCATGACTTAGTGATTTATCTATCATGAGGAAAAATGATGGATTGGGAAATGAACAAGTCCTTCAAGTCAACGACTTAGATTTTTTCTTGACAAAATGGTTCATAGAGATAACAACAAAATATTGAAAGATATTCTACAATGTGAATTCTCCATTGCTCATAAAAAAATTAAACTCTTATTCTATGCAAACATTGAGTTTCCTGCATGGTTGCTTGGTGATTTCAAAACTTCTTCAACTCATCAACATTACTAAGGAGTCATTAAGGGATCCAATAACTTCATAAATATTTACACATCAAATTTAGGCTTGAAAAATTGATCCCAAATCCTCAAATATATAAACTACCTCATGTGCGAGCTCAATATCAACAAACTAAAAAAAGTATTGGAAAGCAAATAAAAATAAATTTAAATGAGTGTCGATGGAATCCCATCATTTCTCAACTTTCAATTACACAACTTTATGAAATTTACGCAACTTTAAAGTTGGATATTTGGAGGAGAATGATCATTTTGAAGGTGCTAGGCCTCTTCCTACACACCACCAGATCACTATCCAACTTTATAAATCAACATGCAACTACACAACTTTATGCAACTTATGCAACTTTATGTAACTACGCAACAATTGGTTTCATTTTATGCATTGAAGAGTGTGACCTAATGGATTAGGGAAGTTTGGGGACCCAAGGGAGACTCCTCAACTAAAAAATACCCCAACTAGTGCACAAGGCCCAAGAGAGGTCATAAGGACAAATAAGGACAAGTGAGTGATTTACCCCAAGGAGAAAATTTGTTGAGTGCAAGGGTCAATGACCTCAATCAGTCGGTTTGGACAACAAGTAACCTCACTGAATAAATGGTTTTTCTTTTGTGAATAAATCGTATACCTTAAGGCTCAAGAAGATTTAGCCACTAGGTTTGGAGACTCACTGGCCTCCTAACCTAGAAAGTTTCCTTTTCTTGGCTAAATTATACAAATATACAAAAAAAATGACACCTTTCTTTTCTTACTTCAATGATGAAGGTTCAATTACTAACTTTTAAAGGACGTTTGGTCTCCTGACTTAATGATTTATCTATCATGAGAAAAAATGATGGATTGGGAAATCAACAAGTCCTTCAAGTCAACGAATTAGATGTTTTCTTGACAAAATGGTTCATAGAGATAACAAAAAAATATTGAAGGAGATTCTACAATGTGAATTTTCCATTACTCATAAAACAATTAAACTCTTATTCTATGCAACATTGCATTTCCTACATGGTTGCTTGGTGATTTCTAACTTCTTCAACTCATCAACAATACTAAGGAGTCATTAAGGGATCCAATACGTTCATAAATATTTACACATCAAATTCAGGCTTGAAAAATTGATCCTAAATCCTCATAGATATAAACTACCTCATGTGTGAGCTCAATATCAACAAACTAAAAGAAGTATTAGAAAGCCATTAAAAATAAATTTAAATGAGTGTTGGTGGAATCCCTTGATTTCTCAACTTGCAACTTACGCAACTTTATGCAATTTACACAACTTTAAAGTTGGATAGTTGGAGGAAAATGATCATTTTGAAGGTGCTAGGCCTCTTCCTACACACCACCAAATCACTATCCAACTTTATAAATCAACATGAAACTACACATCTTTATGCAACTTACACAACTTTATGCAACTACACAACAATTGGTTTTATTTTATGCATTGAAGAGTGTGCCCTAATGGATTAGGGAAGGTTGGGGACCCAAGGGAGGCTCCTCAACTAAAAAAGGCCCCAACTAGTGCACAAGGCCCAAGAGAGGTCATAACTAGTAAGGGAGGGACCTAAATGTGTTGGCCAAAGAATCTACCATACACAAACATATGACCAAGGAAGGATAAACACAAAATAGGGATGCATGTTGGCACTAGAAATCACATGGGAAGACATAATCACACATCTAGAATAAGGAAAAGGACTGAAAATGAGGGGTTTCAACACACTAGGAGGACCTGAGTGTTTTCCTAGTGTAGGTTGTGTATGGAAAATGCACCATGAAATACTCTACACTCCAATATGTGACGGGATATGTGTAGGATCAATATGAAGTGTAGAAACCATAAACTAAGTTTCACCCCCATTGCATGAGATATACTTCATGGAATAGAATATAAACAAGTTGCATGAAGAATATTTAAAGGAAAAGAAACAATTGAAGACAAAGAAAATAAGGTGACACTATTTGGCAAAGCAAATATGCATAAGAAAATAGGAGGGTACTCATGAGAAAAGTGTGCTTGAGCAAGTACCCTGTCATAAGGATGGAATTCACCACATGATAATTATTTACTTGATATCCATTGTGAGAACCCAACATTCCCCTATATCGATGAAAAGTAGAAATACACATGTGTTTCCACTTTATGCAACTTTATTCAACATTATGCAATTTTATGCGAACTTTATGCAACATCCAACGTTATGCAACAATGAAACTTATGCAACTATGCAACTATATGCAATTTTATGAAACTATGAAACTTATGCAACTTATGCAACTATGTAAGTTATGCAACTATGCAACTTATGCAACTGATTGAAACTACACAACTTTATGAAACACACAACTATGCAACTTATGCAACTTTATGAAACTATGCAACTTATGCAACTTTTTGCAACTATGCAACTTATGCAACTATATGAAACTTTATGCAACAATGCAACTTGTGTAACTTTATGCAACATGCAACTTATGCAACTTATGCAACTTTATGGAGCTTATGCAACTTTATGCAACATGCAACTTTATGCAACAATGCAACTTATGCAACTATACACAACTATATGCAACTTCTGCAACTATATGCAACTATATGCAACTTATGCAACTATATGCAACTATGAAACTATATGCAACTTATGAAACTGTATGCAACTGTATGCAACTATGCAACTATATGCAACTTTCTGCAACTATATGAAACTATATTGCAACTTATGCAACTGTATGCGACTATATGCAACTGTGAAACTATATGCAACTATATGAAACTATAAAAGAGAAGACTCACACCCCAAAGCATACCAAGATAAAAATAATAGGATTCCAAGTATGATATGAATCAAGTAAACAAGGACCCCAATAAGTTTGTTACATACAATAGAATCAAGTATATTCTCCAAGCAAAACATGTGTTCCCTAAATATTTGCTCGCTAACTTATCTTCTCATTTTTTCGAGTGTTGGTACCACAAACTTATATTTTCACGATAACTTATCTTCTTCTTTTAACGAGTGTAGGTGCCACCAAATAGGTATTTGTCGTATCTATATTCCTCCAATGATGATCAATATATACAAAGAGAGGTTGAAAGTGAGACGTGTTGTACTAGATCTACCCATTCTAGATCAACTAGATCTGAAACGGTACGGACAATATTTTGTATACGCATGCAATTTTTTATTTCCAACAGAGGGTCATGTAATTATGATGTTGAGAGCATAGGTGACCTTGATTTCCGCTTGAGGTATAGACATCTAGTGCAACTATTGGCACCTAAGGAGATACCTAAACTGGACACAGATTTCTTCATCAGTGGGAGGATGTATCACATTGCTCCTTCGTCCTTACATGGATTGGGGTTATTTTCCATGGATTGAATAAAGGTCAGCTATGGCACTGTAAATGAATTGATGGAGTATGTCAGACCATTATACAAATACAATCATTGGTTGATGTTGGTCTGATATACACGAAGTATGTGGAGATACGAAGTTGCCACAAATTATATACAACTAGTAGATAACAATCAAAATAAAGGGGAAACTATGTATATTGATGGAAGGCCAAAAGATACTGGAAACATTGCGAGATTTATAAAGAGTACATGACCAATGGAAACAACTAAGAAACCAAATTGCATATTTGAGGGACGCGAAGGAAATCATATATTTGTATGTGCAACAAAAACAATGGTTCTAAGTGAAGAGTTGTGGATTGATTACAAACTAAATAGAATAGATGGATGGGGTATGCCTATGTGGATAAATATTGTACATACCATTCAAATCAACCTTTGATCAATCATTGTTATAATTTATCATTGCAATATTTCAATTTTTTACTGCATATATTTCATTTTTCATTATTTATTTTCTAATATTACTACAATATTTCATTTTTTGAATGTTACAATTACTTTCATAACTCTTGTTGATTAATTTATTATGTCAACATATGTCCAGGGTGACCGTGAGATATCACAGACTACATCTATCTAGGGTGACCATGGAAAGGCACCCACTGTGCCTCAACAAGTAAATGTTAAATACAGTAACAACTTATGACTACAACAACTAAATTTCTGAAATTTCATTATTTGTTTTCTGATATTACTACAATATTTCATTTTTTTAATGTTATAGGTGAATTTCATAACTTTTGTTGATTGATTTATTGTGTCAACCTCTATCCAGGGTGACCATGGCCAAAAATCACCTGTTACATCTTTCTAGGGTGACTGTGGAAAGGAACCCATTGCGCTTCAGCCGGTAAATGTTAAATACATTAACAACTTATGACTACAACAACTCAATTTCTGAAATTTCATTATTGTTTTTCTGATATTAGTGCAATATTTTAGTTTTTTAATGTTATAGGTGAATTTCATAACTTTTGTTGATTGATTTATTGTGTCAACTTCTGTCCAGGGTGACCATGGTAGAAAATCGTCCACTACATCTGTCGAGGGTGACCATAGAAAGGCACCCACTATGCCTCAACAGGTAAATGTTGAATACAGTAAAAACTTATGACTACAACAACTAAATTTCTAAAATTTCATTATTTTTTTTTCGAATATGACTACAATATTTCATTTTTTAAATGTTATAGGTGATTTTCATAACTTTTTTTGATTGATTTATTGTGTCAAATTCTATCCAGGATGAGCGTGGCCGAAAATCACCCACTACATCTATCCAGGGTGATAGTGGAAAGGCACCTGATGTTCCTCAACTGGTAAATGTTAAATACAGTAATAACTTATCACTACAATAACTAAATTTCTCAAATGTTAAAGTTCATCTCATTAATTTTATTCATCAATGTATTGTGGCATGGTCAACATGGGAAGGCATCCAATGAGGATATTGATGAGGACAAAATATTTTATTCCACTAACCCAATAACAACTGTAGAAAAGGCCTTGAAGAAGGGAAACATAGAATATTTAGGTTTTCTTAGCAAAAGACCCATGACATAGGAGGACAAGGAAATAATTGTAGAGATACAAAATATAATATCTAATTTTGGGGTAAGTGGCATCTTCACATATTTTTATCAGTTATGAAAATTTCATATTCATTTTTTTGTTTTATATTTCTATATCATCTGATAAACTAAATTTTTCTGTTTGTAGGAGTTTTAAAACCCCGTGTGTTGGGAACCTGTCGATCCTGCAACTTCATTAGGTAGCATTGATGGTCCAATGAAACAAAAATGTCAACATATCAAAGTACAAGTGAGGATTTTTGAGCTTCTTGAGGTTCCCCTCGAATCCATTGATGAGTGAAATGATTTTGACCAGCATGACACATCGGAGCATGATGAGTTGGAGACTAGGACTCTACATGACTTAAGAGAGGAATGTACTATAGATGGATAGGAAACTATTATGCATCGATCAGAATGAATTAAAAGCACCAGATCACTGGTTGCCACCTTTCTGGTGGATGACACATGTGTTCCAATCAAGATTCAGAAGATTGCAGGTAATTGTTAATTAATTGATTCATTTTTATCATGAAATTGAAATGGACATTTTTTTAGATTATTATAAATTAATGGATAACACGCTCTTCCAGGAAACAATGTTTTCTATAGAAACTTAAATGACAAATCGTTGTATTTGTTTGGCCTCACCATTTGCACATGGTGGAATGGAAAATATAGCAAAAAGAAAGATGATTTGATAGACCACGTGGTATACTTGTTCGGTAACACTTTCAACAAGAAAGTGGTTAAAAGGTTAGCCGACGAGATTTTAAAATATAACAGGGCCCAATATAGGGATAAATTGCAATTAGACATCAAGCATGAGTGCCCTCCCCTGGTTCCAAAGAAAGGGTGGAAGGCCCTGATAGAGGATGCAAAGGAGAAATTGTTTAAAAAACAAGAAAGACATCCACGAGCTAGTCAGGCAAAGTACAACACATGTCATATAATTAGTGAAATATGCTCATTTATGTTTTTCTTTCTTGTTTTGAGTAACAATTCTGATATCTAATATTTTTTCAAGCATTCCATATGTAGGCTACTAGACACATCCAAAGCAACAAATGCTAGAATAGAAAAGCACAAACATCATAAACTAGGCCAGGGTGGCTATGGAAAACTAAAAGCCCGAATCGTAAGATTTAAATGATTAATTGTGGTTAATATTTATTTAAAAGTAGCAAACAAATATATGTTTTTTAATTGGTATTTTTAATGATGTTATGCATTGCAATTAAATATGTTCTAAACTGCTTCCACCGAGGAGGACCTAAAGCTTGGTTACAAGCACGGTTTTAATTGTGTGATTGAATATAGGAAAATATTGGGGCAAACTCCAATCTCCCCAGCCATGTAGGTATATAAAATGAATAAGGAAACCGCAGTAGCATTCTTGTAAAGTCTATTCATATTTTATTATATCACCCTTAACTAAGTATTTTTTTTTTTTTCAAGCAACAGTGCAACCGCAGTAATTAATCTAGCGGTATTCAACAGACACCACATCATACAAGGGTGCACATGTCCAATTATACTGTCGAGCAGAGTACCCATTCCGGTATGTATACTTCAGAATTAGAAATATTTATTTTTATTGTAAATATTTATTTCTTGAGCATATTTATTGTAAATATATTGTAAATATTTATTTCTTGAGCATATTTAATCATTAGATATTGATAGAAATAAATAAATAAATATATTGTAATACCCTACATGAGCATAACACAGGGACATTCTCTAGTGCATACATATTCTAAAATTACTATGATTTTCATTAGTTTGACTAAAAAACCTTCCTTGTATATAATATGATCCAAGAGGATGTTGAATGGGGTGTAGAAAATGAAATTCTTAGTATTTAGGTACAACTAGATCAATCAACATATTTCCATCACCAACATTAGTCTAGCCATGTGACCATTTAGCAAGATATACATCGCCAATAATTGAAAATATAGCTCAAGGAAATGAAATGATCTTGTGACATCATCCTCTACAGAATCTATGGTCAAACATTATGGTAGTCCCATTAGTGGGAAACATTGAATGTGTTTTATATCCCCACTAATCAACATTGTTGTGTTGAAAATTGCAAAATTGTTATTGCAAAATTGTTATTGCAAAATTGGTGTGTTGGAAATTATGAGGGGAAAGGTGTATCTTGTTTTAGGGCATCCAAGGATATTGTTCTTCACACAGTAAAAAATGGAACTAAAACCGATGACCAGGCACCTGCAAATTGTCCAAGGAACTGTTGCACCAATAATTCAAAATTTGAAATTAACACAAGTGAATGTGATATTTTGGATCCATCTAGGCTTAGAAAATAGGGCATAACTCTAGCATTGAATATGAAAAATGATATCTTAACAACAGGGGACCTTCCTATGGTTATGAACTTCCTAATGTTTATAATTTTTCATAGCTTCAATTCCAATGCATGAGCACAAATGATAAATGTTGGTATGGAAATCATTCATGAACAAAGAGAAGAGATTGCTACCTTTTTTCTTCTCATGTTTTAGAATGGTTTGAATAAAGAGGTTACTAATGACAAGACATGCATAGAAGTTTTGTTTGAATTCCTTTGTAAGAAACTGGGATGGATGTGTGAACAATATGTAATACCAATGCTCTCCTTCTTGGCTACAATTCAGGAACCCATGGGTATTTTTCCCATGTTGTGATTTTGGATGGATAACAAGTGGATCGTGTGCTCCCATCCTTGTTTCAAGGTTTAGAGAATGAATCTTAGAGGACTACATAGATTGACAAGGATAAATCTTTGTTTCCAAACATAATAGAGAAACTTAAATACTTTATGTCTATTGGGAGCCTATGGGATAAATATTTAATCAAAGATGAAGCTACATGTCATGTCTTTCATGTTACATTTATGGATGATTCCATGCCTACTTTTCAAACAAGTGTTTGTGACATTGCTTCAGAAGTACGTGACGTTGTAATGTACAAGAATGTTGGAAGCTATACAAAAAATGAAATGGATGCCAGTCATTTACATGTTTTAGAAGATTAGATTAGTTCCACTATAATTGGAAACACTAAGTTTAATATCTATGAAATTATTGTTGATTGTGACTTGAATGTTTTTGGAAGGATACTAAATTGGCTTGGTGAAGACAATTTTGTGTTTTCGAAGGGAAAAGAGATAATTGCAAAGTATGGATTTCCCATATCAAACATTCAGACCTCTGCTTCAGTTCTTGAACTAGATTTATAGTAGTATGGATTTAAAAAATAATTTATGTACTCTTAGGTGGCAATAAAGTAAATGTTTTAGGACAAGTAACAAGACAATAAGACAATTTTTGGTTTGGAAGTGGTTGTAGTAGCCCTCTCCAATGGTGGATAAATAAATCATGTAGTATTCTGTGTCCTTTTGTGTATATACTAAATGATATCCTTGATTTGTAGGTACCTAGGTTCATGTTTAGAATAATGTTAATGGATATGATAGCCTACAAGAATCTCGATTCTAATGTTTCTATGTTTTGGATGTTGACTAAACACAGAGGAAAGAACCATCGTATTGATGAGATGCCAAGATGGCTACATTGGCTCTCTAATTTCACGTAGCACCCTAATCCTGCACATGATATAGTAGGGTAGGAAAGGAATCATCTCCTTTTAGCATTAGAGTAGCATGAATAATCTCCCTTGAGCACTATATTTGATTTCATGTTGTCATAAGCACTAATGGTTTGTCCCTTTCTTTGTAAAAGCCAAATTTGGATGTAAGTGTGATGTTTTTGAAAAATAATGAGATTATTTATCACATGTACATGATTATATTATGAGATTCTCATGCATTCGTAATAAGAGAAAATGTCCTTGAGTTGGAGCAAGTCGTTAACCCTTATTTCACATAGGCGTACTACTACTGAATTTCTTCCCTACTACTTGCGATTTTTATGAGACTTGGATAGTTGGGGAACCTACTTGGTTCCATGGAATATGACTAGATAGAGGGTTTGATGATATATTGATTGATCACATTATTATTTTTATTTATTTTTAGGCATTGGATTCATCCTGATGTTTTGGAATCTTCACAATTCCCAAGGTAGTTCACAATTTCCAAGGCATTTTCACATATCTTGAGGCAATTCATGATTCCCAAGGCATTAGTAAAAACAATTTGGTGTTATTTATTCATGAATTGTACCTCTCATGCCATGCCATGTCCCAAATTATTGAATGGTCACCTTATTCATCCATTTGGAGGCATGTGTCACAAAAATAGATGGGACATCCACCTTGGAGGTTGCATTAGGTACTATATTTACCACGTGTGGACCTATTTGGGTCTCCCTTGAATTAAGGAGGATATTGGCATGATTTGAGGAGGGTTGTTACACCTTGAACAAATCACTCATGGATTCTTGGAGCTTTTTTTGAGGTTCCATCCACTCTTAGGGAATTTTCAGCCATGGTTTGTAGGGACTTTCGCCTTGGAGACCCATGTGTCCATTTCATTGAACAATTTGTGGAGATTTGTTGGGGATCCACCTACTTGGAGGCATTTGGAAGCTAGAAATTGCACATTTGACTCAACCTCTTCCCTCATTCATGGATATTTCCATCTCTCTTAGAGCCTTTTAACTTGGATCTTTGTACATGTGGCTTGACCACCTCATTTTTATTGTGTTTTTTGACTAGGTAGTTGGAGGAAGTAATATTTTATCCCTCCCTATGATAGATATAAGGATATCACATAAGATATTGTTATTTTATTGTAAAGGAAGTTTATCAAAACTCTTTGTAAATAGTTTCCCTTCCTCACTATCACTCATGCTTGGTCAATGATCACTAGAAAGGTTGCTAGGTCAGTGATCACTAGAAATGTGGGTTAAAACTGCCCCTTATCTATGCCATATCAAATTTAACTATAAAATATTTTAGAATTTTATTATAGCTCTTAAATATAAGTCCAATATTACAAAATTAAAAACACCATGAAGGTGAGTGAAAAAATTAAAATGTAAGGTAGAAAAATTGTTTTCATAGACCATAGAAATGACAAGAGGAGGAATAAATATTAGGTTTCCCTCCTACAACTTTTCAGTTTAGATTATTGAATTCTTATTATTCATTCATATCTTAATAATTATCATGCTTAAAATGATGATAAACGCAAATATGCCAAGGTCCCAAAGTCCTTCAAACAAGCACTGGTTGGGTAGGAAGTCAAAGGACTATATAAAGTCTACAAGGGAACAATAACCCTTGAGGTCCATTTGTTGGTTTCTTTGATAATATATGTAAGAGTGAGGATGGAAAAAATGGTATGATAGTCCCTACAATATCCTTCCCTACCTATATCTCTAAAATTACCTCTCCCTAATTGTTCAAAAAGAAATATATCAAGTACAATGGCGTAAAACTTGGTCATGATGTGTCCAATCAAAATAGTCATATAGTAATTGCCAATTGGGTTCAAAATTATTTAATGATTTATAATTATGATGCATGATAGCTTGAGTTGAATACAAAAACAAACCCAAGCAAAGAACCTCATTAAAAATATTTTCACTAGGAAGAGCAAGCCAATCTAAACCATGCTCGAGAAATTCATCTTATTGCATATACCTGAAAATCAACAGTTTTTCTAGAGCTCAATTTCCAGATAGCTCTCCTAATTTCCATGGGGAAAAGAAGGTGCCAAACGGTAGGGGAGAAGACATGTATTGGGAACTGGCCTAAAATATTGTAAAGGGATATGGAAGGAGAGACAATTTTGGGGAGTAACATTGTAGGGAAGGGATTTTTTAGGGAGAATGTCCTAGAAAAATATTCATTTCTAAAATATAAGAGAAGAAAACATATATAATAGTTAAGGGAAGGAGGCTAGTTAAGGTTCTACATGCATCATAGTTTGTTAACCATACAACACCTAGAAAGCAGTTTCCCTAGAATTTATTTTCATTGTGGTGTAGGCAACCTATAGAGCATACAAGAGTTGAATGTGCCATTGCTAGTGTTTCTCTTTCCCACATTCTTCTTTAAGATTTTAATCAATGTTTTTTTTCATGGATTCTACTTGGCCATTTCCTTGGGGATAATACGTGGATTAGGTTCAATGCTTAACCCCAAAATTGCTACAAAACTTAGTCAACTTCCCATAAATGAAAGAAATTCAATTATCATAAATAATTTTCAATGGAAGGATAAATTGTGAGAAAATATTGACTTCTAGGAAGGAAATTACCTATTCAACCTTATAATTTTTTAGTGGAACAAATTCACACCATTGGTAAAAAAACTAGTGGTTATGAGGATAAACACATGTTTAATAGAATATGGTGGGCCAAATGGGCCAATGAAGTGTAGACCCCATAGAAAAAGGAAATCAAGAAGAACAAGATTTAAGGGCATGGCGGAAAGTTACTCTCTTCCCATCATATTCTAGAATATCTTGCAAGATTGCATGAAATAGTAACAATCTTTGAAAATAGAGGGCCACTATTGACCAATCTGGATGATTTTTTCTGCAATCTCCTTGGAAACAAAATGGCCACCAATGTGAAAGGGTTGAGCATCCATATAGTGAAGAAATATCAACATTCTTTAATAGATCTATTTGTCTACACAATACAAAAGTACGCCATCTATAAACCTATAGAACAGTAAAATACACAATATGACATAATTTGAGGATTTAACCCTCAATCTCCTTTTGCGACTTTCAATGTTGGGAAGGCAGTGTTCATTATGTAAGTAAGAAAAAATATCGTGATACTAAGGATGATCGGTGACATATACATTCTCACAATCAACAAAAAATCAAACAGATAAAGAGTCATCGTCACTATTGGAATATTCATTAGGATCGTCATGCTAACCTAGGTGGAGAGATAAATATCACCCTTTAATAGTGTGAGAAGTAAATAAGTGGTGAAATTTTTCAGCAACCTTGACCAAAGAGAAATAATTCTTTTCAATCAATGTATACTTGAACTCAACGTTAGAAAGTATTAAGATCATGAAATCAATTGACTGTTTTGAACCCAAGTAATCCTTTTGCAACAACATAGCTAAGCTATCTTTCTCTATAGTATTATATATGAAAACATCTTTTAGAAAATCAAGTTAAGCAAGCATAGGTGAAAAAATGTTCTTTTTGATATCCACCAAACCTCTCTCAGTGTCTTGAGACCAAGAAAATTCATGTTTCTTTTTATGCAGATTATGAATAGGCTTGACCATCCTCGAAAACTCATGTATAAACCTTCTGACAAAATTGATTTTTCACATAAAGGAATGCACATCCTTCTTTGTGGAAGGTGGAGGAAGTTTTTGAATCACGCAAACCCTTTATAGGTCAATATTAATGCTAGAATATTTAAAAATATGGCCAAGTAATTTCCTCCATGAGACACCAGATATATATTTGGCTAGATTCAAGAACATGTTGTACTTTCTGCAACATGGAAATACTTGCCTCGAGTGATTAAAAGTATCTCCATCTTGGCATGAATAGTATGGTCATCGAGGTAAACCTAAATAATCATACCAATTAAGTCATTGAATGTTATGTGTGTATCTCTTTAAAAGGTGGCACCTACATTGAGTAGACCAAAGGGCATATTTTCATAAGTGAAGGTTCCCCACTGAGTAGTGAAGGTGGTTTTATAATTATCTTCTCACTTGAGGTGAATTTGATCACAGCCTAAGAATTCATCAAGCAGATACACCATTTGGGATCCTACAACTTGTTGCAATATTAGTTCCATGTTGGGGAGAATAAGGTTATCCTTCACTCTTTCCTTGTTAAGGGTGAAAAATCCTACACATAGTCAAACATACCCATTAATTTTGTGAATTAGGACCAAGTTAGAAAGCCACTCAGAGTACTTGACAAAAAAGTCAATAATTATCTCTCCTTATTCTACTTCCACCTTTGTTTATTTTGGTTTACTTTTCCTATTGCTTCCTTTTCCCTTTTATTTTTATCTCCTACTGAAGAAGAATCCTATGCCTCAACTACCTATGTATCCTATCTTGCTAATGGTGTTGTATTTACTCAGTTAATTTCTTCTGATTCAATGGATTAAACCACCTCTATTGCTTATGCCCTTACCTATGCTTTTGAAGAAGAATATTCCTCTCTATATACAAGGTCAACTCAATCAACAGTATTTGTGGATGTCAGTGGTGATACTAGATATAGAACTAGTTATGATATTCGCATTGAGCATCTTGTCAACTTCCCTCCTAATAGTGGCCTCAAAGGCTAGAGTAACTAGTTGTTGTCTTTGCCAAATAGGAATAGTGTTGTATTTTATAGTAATAGCATGATGGATAAATCTTAGGTCAAAACCACAAAATTCATCATATGAATAGACAAATACATCCCTAAATTCAAGGAATAAAGTAATATTTTTATTTTTTCTAACTCGAAACAATTAGTGCTTATAGACAAAGTTTTAGAGTCTTCATTTGCACCAATATTCCTAAGGATAGTGTATGATACCTTTCTCTTTGAATCCTATTGAGAGGATGTGTTCTTACTCGCAACATCACTTAGGGAAAATGAATTATCCAGAGGTAGTAAGCCCTTGGGAAACATTTTTTTGTCTATGAGAATGACATTAGAGTATCAACTTTCTCTCAATTAGCATAGAGGCCACAAATGACCCTATCATCCTAGAAACTTTGCCAGGAATCATCATTATCAAGTATATGAGTTTTATACAAATATATCATAAGGTGGCTACAATGGTTAGCCAATAACTATCTCTCGAGTCTAGTAGTGTAAGGGACTTGCATATCAACTATACAATTTTTCTTCTCTACAACTATTTCCAACTATTCATGTAGATTCTCATGTAGATATTTTTTTTTTAAAACCTATAGGAGGCATGGAAATAGCGACAAAATTTCTCCGCAAACCTTTTAACTCTACAAAGAAGATTTTTGTGGCAATAGCGACGAAAGTTTGTCGCAAGACAAAAAAGAGTTTTTATTCTGCCAAGGATTTACGTGGAAATAGTGACGAAAGTTCGTCACACCTTTCCATGATTTTTCCTCGCACATATGGCATTTGCATCGTAAGTAATTGGTGATTTTTTACTTTGCCAAAAGGTTTTGTCGCTATTTCCACGATTCTTCGTCACAACTTTCCATGCTTTTTTGTCGCACATATGGCATCTGCATCGTAAGTTGCTGGTGAGTTTTTTAGTATGACACTATTTTTCATCTCTATTGCCACAATTTTTAAGGTAAACCTATTTTCAAGATGATGACATGTGGCGGCCTTATGTCATCATTGTTGTTGGAAGATTGGTTGTTCTCATTGATGTCAACCCTAGTCATGGATTTTGGACCGCAAGATTGATGAAGGTATTTGGACATGAAGGAAAACGCACATGTAGATACAACACCCATGGATGTATAGTATACATCATGTTTTTTCTGGTGGTATGTGGAACATCACATGGATCCTCATGGTTGAGGAGAAATGATTTTTTGAAGATGACAAAGTGAATTGTACATGTAGGCCTTGAAGATAATTAAAGAAAAGAATTACAAAATAAGAAAGTGTCATGTAGGACCTAATGTTAAAAGGAAGTGACATAAATGGTATAAATAAACATCATTATACATTCATTTGATACAATTCAAATTTTAGAGGGAATAAGAGGTAAAAGAAGGCCGAATTTCNTATAAATAAACATCATTATACATTCATTTGATACAATTCAAATTTTAGAGGGAATAAGAGGTAAAAGAAGGCCGGATTTCAAGGGAGGATGAAGTCTTTTGGTGATGTGTTCTAAGGTATGTTATTTTAAGGTCATCTTACCATTTTTGCTATAAATTTTTTTCTAGAACGATTCAGATGGTGAAATCTCTATGGTATTGAGAAGACATATCAATGTACCTCTGGTAAAAATTTCAGCTCTTGATTCACTATAATTATGGAGATACACTCTGCGGAAGATAGTGTTTGTGACCAGTCCTGAAGCTAGTCAATAAACAGGTGTTCTGGGTAAAAAAGTCTTAACTTCTTCATATAGAATCCAAATGAAGTCAGACCACTTCCATTGGAAATATTACGGAATGTAGTTTCTTTTGTGTGAGTTTCAGAATCATGTTGTAAATATTGAGCGTGGGGCATGTTGTACAATTTGGGTCTTCTGAATAGACCAAAATTGAATAAAGTCTACCATTTTTTCTATAACCTCTTTTTGGGGAGGATTCAAGGAGTGAAAATTGGAGGAGTTTTAGAAAATAAATTGAAAAATATTATCTACGGGATCAGAGTACTTCTATAATTGAAGAATTGCATAAATTGAAGAAGTCTAAGGAAGCATTATCAGGTTCTATGTGATGATTGGTTGATGGTGATGATTTAATGTAAAGTTTTATTAGCTTTCATATATTCTTGGGTGGAAGGAAGGGGAAAGGATGGAGAGTTCAAATCTCTCTTCATATTGGAGGATTGAATCTTCCTCTTGGAGGTTTATCCCTTCCTTTACATTTGGAAGCTGTAGCTACCTTTGGAATTCATTACTTCTCTTGAACAATAACTATTGATTATTTCTCATATATTGTGCATGGTGCATTGTGGTGTATTGGTGTAACTCTTATGCTATTGTTCATTGCTCATTGGATATAGTTGAATTTTTTAAGTATAAGTTGAATTTTTTTTAAACAGTACTTGATACTGATTCACCCCCCTCTCAGTATCAACAAATGGTATCAGAGCAGATTGCCTTCAGAACAGTTTAACCGTGCTGGAAGGAAAATCCTAAGCAGAGATGGATGACCATGAGCACATTTCAAATGGGATTCAAAAATTTGATGTAAGAAATTATGCAAACTGGATTGATAGAGTGAAAACTTACCTAATGGCTTTGGGAGTAGACATTTGGTACTCAGTTGTAAATGGCTATGTAATCTCAAATAATGCTCCAACCGATCCAAATGAGAATAAGCTTATGAGTTGTAATTCAAAATCCAGACATGTTATTCTAGAATCATTGGAACCAACCATTGCTAGAAAAGTGATGGGATGCAACACTGCTAAATAGGTATGGGACAAACTCAAGAATATCTACGAAGGTGATCCAAAAGTTAAGCAAGTCAAGCTTCAACGACATAGAGCAGAATTTGAAAATTTGAAGATGAATGAAAAGGAAGATATTGCAACCTACCTTATTAGAGTTGATGAAGTTGTTAATGCTATCAGAGGATTAGGTGAAGAGCTCGATGAATCGTTGGTTGTACAAAAAGTGTTGAGATCACTTCTCTTGAAGTATGATGCTAAGGTCTCCGCCATTGAAGAAACTAGGGACTTGACCAAAATGACAATGGATGAATTACATGGGACTCTTATGGAATATGAAATGAGAACAGGTACAGAAGGTGACTAGACAAACAATGAGGCATCCTTTAAAGCCATAAAGAAGACAAAAGACAAGGATAACGACCTTGATGAAGAAATAGTAAATTTCATAAGAAGGTTCCAGAAAGGAAGTGGAAGATAAAAAGGTAAGTCTCCTGTCAAATGCTTTAATTGTGGTAGAATATGACATATTTTTGAAAACTGTTACTATAAAAAGAGAATTCTCAACAATAAAAAGAGATTCTACTCCAAGGATGATGACATCTCCTCATATGAGAGTGTTGAAGAAGATAATGATGGAGGAGAAGTCCTCCTCATAACCCAAGAAACCCAAGATGATGATCATAATAATTCTAAAGAAGAAGAAATCATTTGTAAAGGAGATTTAGATGAAGAGACCAAACTTGATTCCTTTTAGGGATACAAAGACAATGCAGAGAGTGAACAAGAAGATGAGAATCTTGAAAAGTTGAAACATGTTGAAATTGAAAATAGCAAGCTTAGAAACAAAAACATAATACTAAAAGGTGAATTGAGTAGTTGTGAAGAAGAGAATTGCAAGCTTGAAAAGACCATTAATAGCTTGAAGTAACAATTAGAAGATTATGAGAAAGTGAAAGAAAAATTGGATCACACAAAAGGGGAGCTACTATTGACAACCAAAAAGTTGAAAAAGTTCGAAAAAAGCACTGAAAAATTAGATGAGATCATTAGCAATCAATGATCTCCAAATGACAAGATAAGACTAGGATACAATGACAATTTGAAGACAACAAAACAAAAGAAGGAAGTTGAAAATGTTGAAACCAACACTCCAGAACAAGTTGAACAACAAGATAGAAAACTAGAATTCAGAAGGAATGAAACATCAAGAAGATCCTCTCCCATCAGGTATGAAAGCAATCATTATGAAGGAAACTACAGAAGAATAGATTGTGAACCCAGATGGACCACACCACAAAGAAGATAAATTACGCCTAGGTATCAACATTTCTTTCTTGGACATTGCTATACTTGTGGAAATTTTGGAAACAAGGCAATCAATTGTAGAATCAATGAAAGGAATAACTATGCAAGTTACATGAATGGTGAAAATAGTAGATATGGAAATGTTCGTAGACCTATCAACATAAATTATAATCCATTTGACCCATTAATGGATGAAAATATTGTGTGTTACAAGTGCAATAATCTTGGTCACAAAGCACAATATTGCAGAGAGATGAAGGAAGACAATCGTATGTCAAATGTCTACATACCAACTACAACATGGAAAAGGAAAGAAATTCCACAAAATGAAAATTGTCGAATAGCATTGGTCGATAAAGAATGCAAAGAAGAAGATGAATGGTTCATAGACAGTGGGTGTTCATCTCATATGACCAGAGATCAAGGAAAATTTGTTAGCTTGAAGAAAAGAGGTGGAAATGTTGCAATTGGAGATGACTCATCTACCAAAATACTTGGAAAAGGAACTATAAATCTTGGAAGTGAAAATGTAAAAGAAGGAAAAGTCCTATTGGTTGAAGATCTGAAGCATAATCTCCTCAGTGTCATCAAAATATGTGATCAAGGATACAATCTTATGWTTGACTCCCGAAAATATAAAATTAGAGAAATAACTCAGGAATATTGGTTGCAACTGCAACAAGAAGACCAAACAACATATACATCCTAGACATGAAGAAGAGAGAGAAGACACAAGCCACACAAAATKATTCCAAGGAAGAAAAAGTCCCAAAGACCAAAAATAAGGATGAAGTATTATTGAGTGCCACATGTTTAGGAGCAACAACCCCAAAGAAGAAGGTTACCTTTTGCCATTAAACTTAGGGGGAGCAGTCCTAACCTTTGCCATTGATGTCAAAGGGGGAAATAAATTGAGATCATGATGATAGGGGGAGCATGAGTGTTGCCATCAATGACAAAGGGGGAGATTGTTGGAAGATTGGTTGTTGTCATTGATGTCAACCATAGTAATGGGTTTTGGACAACAAGATTGATGAAGGTATTTGGACATGAAGGAAAATGCACATGCAGATACAACACCCATGGATGGATAGTATACACCATGTTTTTTCCGGTGGCATGTGGCACGTCACGTGGATCCTCATGGTTGAGGAGAAATGAATTTTTGAAGATGACAAAGTGAATTGTACATGTAGGCCCTGAAGAGAATTAAAGAAAAGAATTACAAAATAAGAAAGTATCACATCGACCCTAATGTTAAAAGGAAGTGACATAAATGGTATAAATAAACATCATTATACATTCCTTTCATACAAGTCGAATTTTAGAGGGAATAAGAAGTAAAAGAAGGCCAGATTTCAAGAGAGGATGAAGTCTTTTGGTGATCTGTTCTAAGGTATGTTATTTCCAGGTCATGTTACCATTTCTGCTATAACCTATTTTCGAGAAGGATTCCGATGGTGAAATCTATATGGTATTGAGAAGACATATAAAGGTACCTCTGGTAACAATTTCAGCTCTTTATTCTCTATAATTATGGAGATACACTCTGTGGAAGATAGGGTTTGTGGCGAGTCCTGAAGCTAGTCAATAAACATGTGTTCCCGGTAAAACAATCATAACTTCTTCATATAGAATCCAAATGATGTGGGACCACTTTCATTGGAAATAGTACGAAATTTAGTTTCTTATGTGCAAGTTTCAGAATAGGATGTTAAATATTGTGCACGGGGCATGCTGTACAAGTTGGGTCTTCTGAATAGACCAAAATTGAATAAAGTCTACCATTCTTTCCATAACCTCTTTTTGGGGAGGATTCAAGGAGTGAAAATTGGAAGAGTTTCATAGAATACACTGAATAATATTATCTATAGGATCAGAGTACTCCAAGAATTGAAGAATTGCAGAAATTGAAGAAGTCTCAGGAAGCACTATCAGGTTCTATGTGATGATTGGTTGATGGTGATGATTTAATGTAAAGTTTTATTATCTTTCATATATTATTGGGTGGAAGGAAGGGGCAAGGATGGAGAGTTCAAATATCTCTTTATATTGGAGGATTGTATCTTCCTCTTGGAGGTTTATCCCTCCCTTTACATTTGGAAGTTGTAGCTACCTTTGGAAGTCATTACTTCCCTTGAACAATAACTATTGATTATCTCTCATATATTGTGCATGGTGTATTGTGGTGTATTTGTGTAACTCTTATGCTATTGTTCATTTCTCATTGGATATAGTTGAATGGTTTAAGTATAAGTTGAAAAAGTTTTTAAATTGTTCTTGATACTAATTCACCCCCCTCTCAGTATCAACAGTTGTTTTCACAAATACCTGGTTTGTGGATATAGGGATGAAAAAGCTTCCACAAAAAATAGTTTTTTCTTTCATAGAAAGTGTGATGGATATGTGTGGAAATAACAACAAAAAATCATGGAAAATTTGGTCATATGTAGTAGTGTGGATATCGGCGGCCACCCACCTATTCCAAATATCTCATCTTAACATTTTTTAGTTCATCACGTTCTTTTTTACTTCTCTGTAATTGTGGGTTATACACTTACGCGGCTATCTGAATCTCTACACATCCTCCAGGTGGACATTTCTAACTTCCCACATAATCCAACTAGCTTATTTTGTATGTTTTCATGTCAATAAATCTTGTTTTACTTCTAGGGCCATTTTGGGGCCCTAAACATCATTTTTTTTACCGCCACATTCAAACTGTAGACAGATTTAGAGTTTTATGGCGTAATGTTTAGCTCTCTAAAATACCTTTCCAATGGGATAACATGCACCTAAAAAGGAGGTTGTATGCAAAAGTTATGATCCCGGGAAATTGAGGTACCAACTTACCCATGGGGGCCCACATAAATTTTGGCGTTTCATCTCCTAGGGTTAGGTTTTTGGATGTATAGGGTTTTGGAATTCATGAGTAATGTTAAAAATGCCTCTAGAGACTCATTGTGATCATTCTTCTTAGACGGATGTGTGTAGCAACCACATCTCTTCTCAAAGATATCTACCACCATTCGAGAAAGTGTTTCAGTTCTAGATTTTTCCAGTTTTAGCCTATTTCATTTATTCAATAGAAGATATTTTTTACTGGATATCTATGTTGTTCTTCACATCTCTGTGTTTATTTTATTAGATCTGTTAATCAGTTCATTTTGCTCCTAAATCTAGATCAATGGTATCAGAGTGGTCTACTCTTCATTTTTTTTTTCGTGCATGTCCTCGACAAGATCTTGGTATAAGAATTTGGTACTCAAACCAATCAATCCATTTGTATATCGGTCATGCTGAGCCCGACAAAAACCCATGGGGGATGAAAATAAATATGATGGAGAAGGATATCCTTTTAAAATGTTGCTCGAGGAAGCCCTTGTGCAACAAAGGAATGAAATGATGGAGAACTTTGTGTAGATCCTTTGATGATTTCCCATAGGAGAAGAATCTTCATCAAGCGACCATGCAGCCCCCTTGAATGTACAAGTAAATTTTAATATTCCCTTATTTGAAGGACTGATATATGTGGATGTTTTAGAAAAATGGTTGAATCTTCTCACAGTGTATTTTTCGGGCCGCAAATTTTTCGATAGGGAAAATACTACATTTTCACTCCTCAAGGTCATCCCCCATGTTAAGGACTAGTGGGATAGTTACTTTGAGAAAAGGTACATAGAAGAATATGCAATATATTTGGTTTCCCCTACATGGGATTCTTTCTAGGATTCCATTAAAGAAGAATACTACCCCATTGGAAGCTACATGGACCAATACACTGAATGGACCACCCTGCATCAGGAAAGGAGCTAGACAGTACCATATGTCACCAATATTTTCCATACCCTACACACCAAATTTGGTATCAAATACTCTAAGAGATATCTGGTGCTCAAATATCACAGTTGTTTGCATAGATACATTCAAACATAAATAGAGTTTCTTAACATCGCCTCATTGGGTATGGCGTATATATATGTTGTCAATATCGACCATAAATTTAAGAAAAAGAGGTGAGAGTTTGTATCTGCAAACTCCTCACAACTGAAGTGGGGAAAAGGTAGCCCCAACCGAAATAGCAAGGGACAAATAAAACATGGCCACTATCAGGACAACCAGTCCAAGTCGCAACATAATAAGGGCAATGAAAAGACAAAGAAGGGCATAGGAAAATGGTGTGAATACCATAAAATCCCTTGGCACAACACTGAATAATGTTTCTCCAAGTAGTCACTTGTGGCTGAGTTGAAGGCGTCTGATTTAGAGGTCGATTTTGACTCTGAATAAAATCCATAAGGAGGGAAGTAGGTTATTGATGCTGAACCCAATTCCACTGTCACTACCACCAAATTGGAGCCAAGAGAACTAAAATAACTAGAATGGAAATGCCTCTTTCACTCACAGATGTCGGTAAAGGGGGATCTGCTTCATTTCATTGTCGATAGCGGTAGTCCAAAGAACCCGATCTTAGTAGAGGTCATCAAGCGATTGGACCTGTTGATGACACCACACCTAAAACCCTACACCATCGGCTATCTTCACCAAGGAAGATATCTCTATGTCATCCAATAATGTCATCTTCCCTATGACATCAAGCCTTTCAAAGATGAGGTATTATGTGTTATTTGTCCCCTTGAAGTTTGTGATGTTTTGTTAGGAAAACAATATTTTTGGAAGCGTCATGTTGTGTATGAGTCTAGACCCTGCACTGTTATTATTACTTTGGGTAGACAAATGTACAAGATACTAGAGGTAGTGTAACCTACCTTTTTTCTTTATTCTTTGCTAAGAAATGAAGTAAGGTCATTTCAAGAATCGAGAAATTTGTCTTCTTTGTGATCCATGTTCATAGTAAGCAAAAGGTCACCTGCACATCTGTGGCCTATACACACATCCTCTCTTTGTAGTAGAAGCAAGTGGATGGGGTCATGGAAGAGTACACATACATATTCTCCTCACCCACTGGGGTATCGATGCACTGCCAAGTCAAGCATCCAATTTATCTAACCCCCAGTGCACCTTTGCCTAATGGACTAGTATATCATTGCTCGTGGATGGAAAATGATGAAATCAAGCATTAGATCCAAGAGATTCTTGAAAAGGGGCACATCAGACCCAACTACTCTGCTTACAGAAGCCTGATTGTATTGGTGTAGAAGAAGGATGTGACATGGAGACTCTGCATTGATTACATAGAATTAAGTAAAATCACATTCAAAAACTGATACCCAATTCTCAAGATTGATGACCTTATTGACTAAGTCAATGGGGAAAAGTTCTTTAGCAAGATTGACCTAGAGTATGTCTACCACCGGATTCCCATCGAACCACCTGATGTATGGAAGACAACATTCAAATATAAAGAAGGTATATTAGAATGGTTGGTCATGCCTTTTGGCTTAACAAATGCACCAACCACTTTCATGAGGTTGATGGATGATGTACTAAGAACCTTCAAAAACTCTTTTGTGGTGGTATATTTGGATGGAATTCTCATCTTTACTAGAACATGGGAGGATCCCATGCGACATATTCAATAGGTTTTCATTGCTCTTCGGAAACTCAAGCTATATGCCAACTTGGAAAAATTCTCCTTTGGCATGCATAATGTCCAATACTTGGAATACATTGTTTATTAACATGGGGTACATGTTGATCTAGCTAATATCCAAAGCATCTGTAACTGGCCAAATCTAACCATACTAACTGAGATTCATATCTTCTTGGGACTAACCAACTTCTATCGATGGTTCATGTTGGTATTCTACCATATTGCATGGTCCCTCAGCTAAGTGACCAAGGGTGATGGTAGGGAAGTGTTCATGTGGGATAAGGAACAACAATGAGCATTTGATCATCTGAAACATCACTTGTGCTAAGATCCAGTACTCTCCTTTCTCGATCTCAAACAACCATTCTAGATTGAGACTAATGCATTTGACTATGATGTAGGCATAGTTCTCACTCAACATGGTCATCTGGTGGCATACCAGAGTGAGACACTCTTGGATACTATCTTGAAATACCCCACCTATAAAAAGGAAATGTATTACATTGTACAAGACTATCGTCAATTGAAACATTACATTTTGGGAAAGAAGAGGATCATTCGCATTGATCACAAGCCTCTGTAGTTCATACAGACACAAGGGAAATTGCAGAACGACCACAATCAGAAGTGGTATGCCTACCTAAAACAGTTCCATCTCAACATCAAGTATAAAACATGGAGCACAAATTGTGTCCCTAACTTCCTCAGTAGACCTCCCATGGATGCACTCACCACTGTGGTCCATTCCTATGGATGTGAGGCATTTAAGTTTCCCCAAATTTATCACCAAGATCTGGACTTCGCCACCACCTATCAACTTTTGGGTATAGGGGTGAATGTCATCGATTTTCACATTCGGGATAGACTATTATGCCATCTGGGCCATATTTGTGTTCCTGCAAGTGAGCATGAAAATATGATTTGGGAATCCCACTGCAGTCATATGGAAGGACATTTTAGCATGGAGGAAATTGTGGTCGTTCTACAGAAACATTTTCATTGGCCAAAACTTCGGCAAGACATCATCTAGTATATCAGATCTTGCACTATCTGTGCCATTACCAAGCCACCGATCAAGAATCAAGGATTATACACCCCTCTTCTTACCCCCAAGAAGCCTCGGGAATCCATCTCAATGATTTACATATTTGGCCTTTCGTCCACCAAGAAAGGCAATGATTGTGTATTTGTCTTCGTTGATCAGTTTTCTAAGATGGCCATCATCAGAACCTATAACAAGAATATCACATCGAAAAATACTTCCAATATCTTCTTCGAATGAGTGTGGGTCCATTTTCATATACCATAGACCATCATCTCTGACTGGGATAGTAGGTTCCTCAACAAATTTTGGTCGATTCACTAGTCACTGTTGGACACCAAGCTCACTAAATCCACTGCATTCCACCCCAAACATATGGCCAAACAAAAGTCGTCAATGAGATGATTGTGGACATCCTACACATGTATAAATCTAAGCATCCATGTACATGGGATGAGATACTCCTCTATGTTCAACACAGTTACAACACTCCATATCTCCACTGACCATCACCCATTTTAGGTGGGGTTGGGATTCTAACCCTTGGGTCCCATTGATGTTGCACTACCTCTTGCAACCACATAAAGAGACTCTTCCCATGTTTAGTCTAAGACTAACAAAGCTACCAAATTCATTGAGTGGATTCAACACATATGCCAATAGGTCCATGATATTTTGCAGAAAGACAATGCTAAGTACAAGAAGTTCCATGATCAACACAAGGTACCACACCAGTTTCAAGTTGGAGACAAATTCTATTTACATTTGCAAAAAGAGAATCTTATAGGGCCCCATCGAAATCTTTGACCACTTCACTATGGACCTTACACTATCACCAAGGTTGTGGGTAGTAATTATTTTGAGCTCAACACTCCACCCTTCCTTGGATTGCACCCAGTTTTCAATGCGCACCTCCTTCAACCATATTTTCCACCATTATTGGACACCTTGGAGATTTCATAATATATGAAACCAACAGAGCTCAACCCTAACTACATGGAACAATCATTTTCTGATCAGATAGTGGATACATAGGTCAAGGGAATTTGCAAGCAAAGGATCCAGGTTTATTGGCTTGTTAAGGAAGGGAAACTCCTAAACTAAGGAAAGTGGCTCACCCAGGGCCAAATTCAGTAGAAGTTTCCTCACATGATGGAGAGAATCAATCAAATGGAGACCATTTCTTCCCAAGGGGGAAGGAAACATCCAGGGGGATATTGGTGGCCACCCACCTATTCCAACTAACTCTTCGTAACAATTTTTAGTTCAACACATTCTTTTGTACTTCTTTGTAATTGTGGGTTCTAACCTTTCGGAGATGTCTAAATCCCTACACATATTGTAGGTGGATAATGGTGGCCTCCCACCTAATACAATTAGCTTCTTTTGTATGTTTTCATGTCATCACATCTTGTTGTACTTCCAGGGTCATTCTAGGTCCCTAAACAATGTTTTTTTGGCTCTCGATAGTCAAACTATAGATAGAGTCATATTTTTGAAAGTGTAATGTTTATTTCTCTAAAATACCTTTCCAACAGGCTATCGCGTGCCTAAAACAGAGGTTGAATGAAAAATTTAGGACCCCGAGAAGTTGAGGTACCAACTTACCCATAGGGGCCCACACAAATTTTGGCGTTTCATCTCCTAGGGTTAGGTTTTTGGATGTATAGGGTTTTAGAATTCATTAGTAATGCTAAAAATGCCTACAGAGCCTTATTGTAATCATTCTTCTTAGACAGATGCGCAAAGAAGCGACATCTCTTCTCAGAGATAACTACTACCATTCGAGCAAGTGTTCCAATTATGCAGTTTTACCCTATTTCATTTATTCAATAGAAGATATTGTTCACTGGATATATGTGTTTTTCTTCATATCTTTGTGTTTATTTTATTTCATATGTAAATCAGTTCATTCTGCTCCTAAATCCAGATCAATATGCGAACTCAACTAGGTGTAGGTACTCTTCCCACTCTGTTGGTTTCTCCCTTACATACATGTGTAACATATATTCAATAATCTAGTTTGTACCTTCTATTTTTCCATCTGTTTGTGGATGATAACTTGTAATAAAGTTCAAATTAGTTTCCAAAAATGAAAACAATGTCTTCCAAAAATTTGATGTAAACTTAACATCTCTATCCGAAATAACCATTTTAGGAATTCCATGCAACCTAAATATCTCTTTCATGAAAAATTATGCGATATTAAAAGTTTTATAGGTAGATTTCACAAGTATGAAATGAGTAGACTTACTCAATTTATCAACTACTACCATAAGAGAATCATGTTATTTTTTAGTCTTAGGAAAACTTGTAATGAAATCCATAGAAATAATTTCCCATTTCCATTCTGGCATAGGTAAAGGCTCTAATAAACCTGTTGGATTTGATTTTCAACCTTCACTTGTTGAAAATCTAAACATTTATATAAATAATCAAGTATTTTATATTTCATGTTAGGCCAATAAAATTGTTTCATCAATGTTGTTTTCATTTTTTGATACCTTAGATGACCAAAATAGGGATTCTTGTGCATCTAATTAAAATTAGCAATTTTAAATCAGTAGAATTAGGTACATAATTTATGTTTTTGAACCACAATTTTCCATCTTTGTCAACACTGTATTCAGTCTCATTCAAATCCCCTTAATTTTTCAACAATTTTTCTATTGTTTTGATGTATTCAACATCACTTATGCATGTAGATTTAATTATGTCCTTAAATACACTTTTTGTTTTACTGATGATTACCTCATAGATTGCATTAGCTCGTAGACTAAGTGCATCCACTACTTTATTTTCCTTCCCCTTTATATGTTGAGCTTCAAAATCAAATTTTCTTAAAAAAGATAACCATCTTGCTTGTCATGAATTGATATCTTGTTGGCCAAACAAATGTTTCACACCATTATTATCCATTAAAAATAAAATGCTCTTCCCATTAAGTAGTTTCGCCACATTTTTAGTGCATGAACCACAACTTCTAATTCAAGGTCATGAGTTATGTAGTTACCTTCATGTTCCTTTAATTTTCTAGATTCGTAAAAAAATCCATGTCCATCTTGTGACAATACTCCTCCTAATCCTTCTTTACTATCCTATAATTCCCATAAAATATCGTATATCTGATACATTTTTACGTATAGGCCATTCCATAATAGCTTTAATTTTTTTAGGATCCAATGCAATTCCCTCTTCCGAAATCACATGCCCCAGATATTGTATCTTCTTTTGGTAAGAATCGTATTTGTCAAACTTGGCATACAACTTGCGTTCATACATAGTTTGTAATACTGTTTTCAAATGTTGTTCATGTTCTTCTTCGAACTTCGAATAGATTATTATGTCATCAATAATTATCAAGAGAAATTTATTTGAGTATTTACTAAATAGTATATTCATTACGCACATAAACGTGGCCGATGCATTTGTATGTCCAAACATGATTACTGTAAACTCATAATATCCATAATGTTTTATAAAAGTTGTTTTATTCATATCTTCATCCTTAGTTTTTATTTGGTGATAACTAGATCTTAAATCCAATTTAGAAAATATTTTTTCTCCTCCAAATTGATCAAATAGATCATTAATCCTAGGTAAGAGATATTAATTTTTAATCATCATTTTGTTTAATTGGCAATAGTAGATACAAAACCTAAGAGTTATGTCTTCCTTTTTAACAAATATTATTGGTGATCCCCATGGCGAAACACTTGGTCTAATATAGATCATTTATCCAATAATTCTTGTACCTGGATTTTTAATATAGTCAACTCAAGAATACTCATTATGTATGGTGCCTTGGATACTGGTGAAGATCCAGGTAATAAATCAATAAAATATTATGTCTCTCTTTTCGGAGTTGGTTTGGGTATTTCTTCTATAAATTCATCCTTAAATTCTTGAAGAACAACAAAATATTCTAACTTTGGTTCTCTTTCCTCATTTAGAAAATTTGTTGCTAGTTATACCAGCAAAGATTTATAATGTTCTACCCTTTCCAGCTTGCATGAGTATGCCAATGATGGAGTAACATAACTTCAAATTGCTCCTTGGTCTATTAAAATATAAACAAAATATGTCATAAATTTTACCTTCAATTTCCACAATAGTAGATTGATGATCTGTTTGTCTACCATCTAAAGCAGCATTGATTCTATCAATACATATTTCAATGTCTCTAACCATTGAAGATTCCTGTAACATCTAAACTATTTTATTTGTAGAATTTTATTATCGACAATTCCTCAACAGATGTGGTTCACCACATCCCCAACATTTTAATGGTTCTCTATCAATTTTCTTCTTAAATCCCACATTGATCGACTTGTTTCCTCCTTGTAATTTTGGTGAATTATTGACAATGTTTTTTTTTCTTGATACCCTTTGTACATGTTACAAAACAATGAGGGCTTGAAACATTTCTTTCTCTAGTTGTGCTTGTATTGTTTCCTTTCTCTCCACACTTTTGGATTTTCAAACCATTATTTGTATTGTTCATAAAATATGCTATATTTTCGCAATGCTTCATTCAATGTCTTTGTATTATAAAAATATATTCTATCTGTATATGATTGAGGTAAACAACTCAAAAATCTATGAACATTCGTTTTTTCATCTTTTATATAAAGCATGAACCTTAACACTTCTAGAAATTTGGTAATCATATCTTCCATATACATATTCCCTAAATTTAACTCATACAATTACTTGGGTTTTCTTTCATAATAGATTTCAGATAAATATTGTTTCTTAAAATGTGTCCACTCCATTTTATTTTCCTTTAAACACTTGGCTAACTTTAAATCCTTCCACCATATACTAGATTTACCTTGCATGTTATAGATGACCATCCTCACTTTCATATTGCTAGAGTAATTGTGAATATGAAAATATTTCTTTATGTCACATAACTAAGCTTCTGCCTTCTCTCCACTTCTGGATTCTCCATCAAAATTTGAATGTTTACTTTTCTTAAATTCTCCATCTAAGTGATCCATCTTTTTTATTTTCTTTACTGTAGATAATCTACTTTTAGTCATGTGCCTGTCATTAGAAGAGTTGTTTTCTTTCTGAGTTTATTTTCTTGAATCCTTTGTAGATTTTTTTTTAATTTCTCACTCATATCATTACTCTTTGGAATTTTTTTAGTTGCCATGCTTCATAGTAAAAAATCATTTATTTCCTGTTGTTCTTCCTATTCCTTTTTCAACTTCTCATTATCTACCTTGAAATTTTGTAACTCTACAATAAGATTTGTCATTGTTTTCAAAACCTGTGTTGTTGAACTAGTTATACTGGGATGTTTTGGAATCATGTTGTTGATTATTATTTCCTTCTTGTATGTATTCTTCTCCATTATGTGCACACATGATTATAATTTTTTTGAAAACAATATGTTTGTAATAATGAACAATTTACTTGCTAATTTTTCTTGAAACAATTTACACTTTTATGGTGATTCCCATTAACACCTAAGTGTTGTAACCTACAATTGTGATACCATATGTAACATACCCCATAATACCAACTAAATTTTTTTTTCTTATCTTGTTATCTTATGATTTGATTTCATTATCTAAAAACACCATTAGAGGAAAATAATATAGGTTCCCTGCTGCAAATTTAATTTCCTACTATAAACCCAATTTTTTAATATTATTTCGAAGGAAACGATCGATACTATTTACATAGTTCCACTTAACTTGTTACCCACCTATTACCTATGCATATGTCCTAACGACTCATGGAAATTTGCTTATAATATATATATATATATATATATATATACCTTAATTCTATCCATAAAATTAGTATCTTGGTTAAATTAATTACCTGTGCATTCAAGAAAAGTATTACAAATGATATATCATTTGTGGTATCTCCACAACCAAACTTTTAAATTCATATTATGAGTTATCATAAATGATTTGATTGACTGTTCAAAGGATCCTATGTAATACGTGTATCCTCCTAAGTCTAAAATTTATTGCTTACCTTCTAGTTAAGAATTAAATAGTAGGTGTTCATCAAATTTACCTTCGATTACGCCTGACAAAGTCTTTCTTACTAAAATTTTACAATAGATAATTTTGTTTTAGTCTTGTTCCCATCGAGAATCCCTGTAACTCTGGCGCATGGTTTGGTTCAAGAGTTGGTTTTCTTGTATGAGTATCAACCAATACCCATAAGATAGAGAGTTTTATTCCTTTTTTTAATACACTCGAATCAATTCTTGAAACGAGTGATGAGGGTTTGGATGTTATTTTTTTTTATCTAACACTAATAACTAGTAGTATAATTGTAATGTTTGTATAATCTTGTATATCAGGATATTAGCATAACACGATGTGGCATTCTCAGGCCTATTAAGGATTCGAATTGTAACTATTTTTATGCTTCTTCCTTTGTTAGAAATTTCATGGTAATAAGATTGATAAATTGTGAAGCAAGAAATGCAGAGAGAAAGAATAGAACAGAAAACAGTATATTAAAATATAAGAAGAAGAGTACAAAACAAGTACATGAAGAAGATCATGAAGAAGTACTATGCAAAGGGAAATAGTTGAGCTAAATAGGATCAAGGAAAAAAAGAATAGAAAGTACAGCTGGCCAGGACAGCTGGCAGTGTACAGTCAGCCTGTTGAGGTTACATTATATTTAACACTCCCTCTTAAACTCAACAATTACAAACATCAGCAGTGATTATGCCTAAGTGTTGTCTTTGAAAATCAAAAACCGATTTTCCCAGTGGCTTTTTAAAGATATCAGCAAGATGATCTCGAGAACCACAAAATTATAGTACAATATCACCATTATTGACTAGCTCACGGGTGAAGTGAAAACGAGTGTCAATGTGTTTTCTTTTCTTGTTAAACGCATGATTTTTAGATAAAGCAATTGCTGAAGTATTATCAAAGAATATAGGAGTTGGATCCTTTTCTGTATGTGACATATCTTTTAATATTCTTCTCATCCACACAGCTTGATAGGAAGTTGAGGTAGCAACGACATACTCTGCCTCTATAGAAGATATTGAAACAATTGGCTGCTTCTTTGATGCCCATGAGATCAGGTTCGTGCCCAGTTGAAAAACATGTCCAGATGTGATTTTCCTGTCATCTAGGCTACCTGCAAAATCACTATCTCTGTAACCATAAAGTTGGTTACTATCATATTTAGTGTACCATAAGCCAAAATTGAGAGTTCCTGCAACATATCTCAAAATTCGTTTCGCCATTTTCCAATGAGAATCTTTTGGGGATTCCATGAATCTGGAAACAAGGCTGGCTGCATACATAATGTTAGGCCTAGTTGTTGTAAGATACAACAAACTGCCTAGTACAGGGTAGAGTCCACTATAGGACCTTCATCATTCTTGCTCAATTTTGTGCCTAGGGGTATATGGGTTTCTGCTGGATTACATTCTTCCATGCGAAATATTTTGATGATGTCTGCTGCATACTTTTTCTGACAAACAAAGATGCCTTTGGTTGATTGATCAACCTCAATCAATAAAAAATATTTCATTATGCCAAGATCTATCATCTCAAACTCAGATTGCATGGCATGTTTAAAATTTGTTAACTCAAGATTTCCAATATAGATCATGTCATCAAAATATAAACATACAATCAAAATTTTACCATGATGATCTATTTTTGGTGTAAAGAGTTGGCTCATTTTGTCTTCTGCTGAAACCACTTTTGATCAGGTGAGTGTCAATTCTATTGTACCAATCTCTTGGATCTTTCTTTAAGCCATACAAGGCTTTCTTCAATCGATATAATTTGGTTGGCTACTCTTGGACTTCAAATCCAAGTGGTTGATCAACATACACCTCTTCTTCTAAGAAACCATTTAGGAATGCTAACTTGACATCCATCTGGTATACTTTCCATTTGTGTTGGGCTACTATGGCCAATAGAGTCCTTACAGTGTCTAATCTTGCTATTGGAACAAAAGTTTCACCATAATCAGTACCTGGTTGTTGTGAGAATCATTTGGCAACAAGTCTTGCCTTGTGTTTTTCAATCTGCCCTTTTTCATTGAGTTTAGTTTTGTAAACCCACTTGACACCAATACTTTTCTTGTGACTTGGCAAATCAAGAAGATCCCATGTCTGATTTTCCTCAATGGAGTCAATTTCTTGGTTCATGGCTTGAACCCAATGTGGATCCTTAGCTGCTTCCTTAAAATATGTAGGTTGACATGACATTAAAGAAAAAAGGTTTTGTTGTTCAAAGTCATCCAACTACTGATGGATTTCTCTCAAACTTTGAGTTCTCTGATTGTGTGGTTCAGAGAATGATTCTCTGCTGGAAGTTGAGTTATCTTGAGAATTTTTAGGTTGTCTTTGTACTTGCAATCTTGGAAGAATAGTTTGATGTACTTGTTGTCCTGAATTTTCTGCGTTTTCAGAACTTGGCAGCAATGGATTTTGACTGTCCATTTGTTGATTTTCTGAATTATTCCAGAATTGATTTTCCAAAAATTTTACATCTCTGCTAAGAATTAGTTTTTTGGAGATTGGATTGTAAATCCTGTAAGCTTTAGATGTTTCACTATATCCAGTGAAAATACATTTCTCACTTTTGTCATCAAGTTTCTTCCTTAATTTGGAAGGTATGCGAGCGTATTCTATGCATCTGAATGTCCTTAGATGCGCAACATTGAGCTTTGTCCCACTCCATGCTTCTCGAGGGACTTTCATCTTTAGACTTGTGGTTGGAGATCTATTTAGGAGATAAACTGAGCATGCTACTGCTTCAGCCCAAAAAGTATTTGACAAACTTCTCTCTTTAAGAAGTGTTCTTGCCATATTCATTATTGTCTGATTTTTTCTTTCAGCCACTCCATTTTGTTGTGGAGTATACCTGGTTGTTGTTTGCATGATAATGCCTTGTGATTTGCAGAAATTTGCAAATTCTCTGGAGCTGTATTCTCCTCCTCCATATGTCCTGAGTGATTTGATATATTTTTCACTCTGTTTTTCAGCTTCTGCCTTGAATTCTTTGAATTTTGCAAAAGTTTCAGACTTGTGTCTGAGAAAATAGATCCATATTTTTCTGCTGAAATCATCAATAAATGTTAGAAAATAAAAGTTTCCACCTATGGAATCTGTTTGAATTGGTCCACATAGGTTAGTGTGCACAAGTTCAAGATGTTGTTTGGATTGATTGGAAGACTGTGGAAAACTAGTTCTCTTATGTTTTCCAAGTATGCATGACTCACATGGGGGAATTTTCTCTTTAAATATAGAAAGACCTTTGACCATGGAGTTCTTCTGAAGAAGACTTAGACTCTGAAATGGTAGATGTACAAATCTTGTATGCTAAACCATTGTTTCATTTAGGGTTGATGATCCGGATTTATGTAGGAACACAATGAAATACAGAAATACACATAAACGCAAAGATGCAACGGAAATAAGATTTCATTTCATTAATAACAAATGACTGAAATATGCTTACAGACAGAATGTAAATAAACTAGCTAAGGCGCTGGTAGCTTATCTCTGAGAAGAGATGTGGCTGCTACTTGCATCCGTAAGAAGCTGATTACAATGAGGCTCTAGAGGCCTTTTTACAATAGACGAGAATTCCAAAAGTCATAGACATCCAAAAACCTAACCCTAGGAGATGAAGCGCCAAAAGTNTTCATTTCATTAATAACAAATGACTGAAATATGCTTACAGACAGAATGTAAATAAACTAGCTAAGGCGCTGGTAGCTTATCTCTGAGAAGAGATGTGGCTGCTACTTGCATCCGTAAGAAGCTGATTACAATGAGGCTCTAGAGGCCTTTTTACAATAGACGAGAATGCCAAAAGTCATAGACATCCAAAAACCTAACCCTAGGAGATGAAGCGCCAAAAGTCATGTGGGCCGCGTTTGGGTAGTTAGTACATCAACTTCCCGGGGTCGTAACTTTTGCATACGATCTCCGTTTTAGGTGTGTGATAGCTCGTTGGAAAGGTATCATCGAGGAGATTCATTTTGGGGGCTCAATCATGCCTTTGGCTATCATTGAGAAGATCTATCTCAAAAAACCTTCATTTAGGCC
>JASDQU010014829.1:16829-28143 GCA_032191745.1 Picea mariana
TCTTGGACTTTAACACTTAGGTTCTCTGGCCTAATAATCACATAAGCCCAACATCTTATATTAACTTGTCTCACCAGCCTATATAAAAAAAAACATAATTACAATTCATTTCATAAACATGATTTACAATGGGGCTCGGCCTTGGGGACATTACAATCCACCTCCCCTTATTTCTGCACTGTCCTCAGTGCAACTTTACACTGTTTCTATAAGATTTTCAAAATTTTCAAAAAGATGCGGGTACTCTACCCGCATAGCATCGTCATGCTCCAATGTCACATCCTGAGGATCATACCAGGTCCACTGGACCTTTACAAGCCCTATAGCTCGATTCCGGAGCTGTTTGTTTTTCCTGTACAATATGCACACAGGATGCACTTGCAAGACACCCTCTGGTTCCACCTGAACCACATTCCAGTCAATAACATGATTATCATCAGGTATATATTTATTAAGAAATGAAACATGAAACACATTATGTACAGTCATAGATGTAGGTAATGCAATCTTATATGCAACTGGTCCAATCCTTTCCAGGATTTCAAATGGCTCACAAAATCTGGCTTCCAACTTGGCACAACTTCCTAGCTTTAGGGAACTCCTGTTAGTTTTCACTTTTAGGAAAACATGATCACCCACTTTGAATTCTCTGTGGGTTCTGTTCTTATCAACATAACTTTTCTGCCTGTCCTAGGCAGCATTCAAATTCTGCTTAATTTTTATCATTTGGTCCTCCATCTCCTTGAGCAACTCTGGCCCAACTACTGCTCTGTCAGCTCGATTGTCCCAACTTACTAGAGTGTTGCACATTCTTTCATAAAGTGCTTCAAATGGGATCATATTCAACGATGCATGATACCCATTATTGTAGGTGAATTCTACCAAATGCAGGTAGTCTTCCCATCTTGATGGTTTTTCCATCACATACATTCTCAGCATGTCTTCTATTACTCTGTTCACCCTCTCTGTCTGTCCATCAGACTTGGGATGATACGCTGTACTAAAATTCATATTCGTTCTTAATCCTTTGAATAGTCCTTTCCAGAAATTCGAGGTGAATTTTAGGTCCCTATCAGACACAATCTTTTAGGAATTTCGTGCAAGCGTGCCATTTCTTTTAAGAAGATATCAACAACATATGCTGCCTTATGAGTGGTTTTCAGTGGAATAAAATGGGTAGATTTTGTAAGCTTTTCCACCACAACCACGATCGAATCATGCTACTTGCTTGTTCTGGGCAATCTTGTAATAAAATCCATGGTCACCACTTCCCACTTCCACTCAGGAATGGGCAAAGGCTGCAGCAACCCTGCTGGGTGCCTATGCTCAGCCTTAACTTTCTGGCACTCCATACATCTGGCGATGTATTCAACGATCTCTCTCTTCATACCCGGCCAAAAGTAATGGCTTTTGACTTCTGCCACAGTCTTCTGATCTCCAGGGTGTCCAGCATAAGTTACGTTATGCATTTCTTTTAGAATCGCAAGTTTCAATTCCTGGACATTGGGTATATACACTTTGTCTTTATACAAAAGTAATCCATCAACTTTCAAGGTGTAACTTTCCCTTTTTTGTGGCCTTTCACTATGTTGTAGCTTTTCTACCAAATCTCTGTACCGCAAATCTGCATTTGCAACTTCCAAAATTCTATCCTTAATATCAGTCATGTACATGATAATGGTTATAGCATGTAATTCATGCACTTTTCTGTTGAGTGCATCAGCCACCTTATTTTCCTTCCCCTTGATACGCTTTATATCAAAGTCATATTCGCATAGAAACTCCAGCCACCTACTTTGTCTAGCGTTTAAAGTCAGCTGATCAAACAAATATTTCAGACCGTTGTGGTCTGTTCTCAATTCGAATCTCCTTCCCATGAGGTACTGTCTCCATTTCCTCATAGCATGGACGATTGCTGCTAGCTCCAAATCGTGAGTGGCATAATTCTTTTCATTCTCTTTCAGCTTCCTGGACTCATAACAGATTACAAATCCATCTTAACTAAGAACTTCTCCCAACCCTTCCTTACACGCATCTATGCACACCACGAAATCCATATTTTGATCTGCAATCCTCAAGATTAGAGCACTGGTTAACAACTGCTTCAATCGCTGGAAACTGTTCTCACACTCTTCAGTCCACTGAAACTTTTTCTCCTTCCTTTGCAAGGAAGTGATAAGATGAGATAACTTTGAGAACCTTGCTATAAATCTTTTGTAATAGCCCACTAGACCCATCAAGGATCTAACTTCCACCACATTCCTTGGTGCTGACCATTCTCGGATGGCCTCAACCTTCTCAAGATCCACAATGATCCCTTCTTCTGAACTAATGTGCCCCAAGTAATGGATCTGCCTTCGGTAAAATGACCATTTTATCAATTTGGCATATAGTTGGTGTCCTCTCAACACTTGCAACACTAGTCTCAAGTGTTGTTCATGCTCTTCCTCTGAATTGAAATACACCAAGATGTCATCCAAGAAGACTATGACAAACTTGTCTAAATAGTCCCTAAATACACCATTCATCAAGCACATAAAAACAACAGGTGTGTTTGATAGTCCAAACGACACCACTGTGAACTTGTAATGACTGTACCTTGTTCTAAAGGCGCTCTTGCTGATGTCATCATCCTTTATTCTTACCTGGTGATATCTTGATCTCAGATCTATCTTTGAAAATATTTTCGTACCATTCAACTAATCGAAAAGATCATTGATCCTTGGCAGAGGATACTTGTTCTTGATAGTTACCTTTCTCAACTGCTGAAAATCAATGCACAACCTCAACGTCCCATCCTTTTTCTTCACGAATAGGATTGGGGCACCCTAAGGTGACACACTGGAGTGAATGTACCCCTTCTTTAGAATTTCTTCAAGCTGCAATTGCAACTCTTTCATCTCTGGCGTACTCATTCTATATGGAGCTTTCGACACTGGAGTTGCTCCAGGCATCAAATTTATAGAAAAATCGATGTCTCTCTTCGGAGGTAGTCCAGGTACCTCCTGAAATACGTCTTTGAACTCTGTGAGTACCTCATGGTCTTCAATCCTTGAGAATTTATCTCTGGATGCTTCCTCCACATGGGCTGCAAATAATTGACAGCCTTTTCTGTAGCACTTCTTCAGCTGCATGGCTAAGATTTCTCTAATAGCCACAACTCTAGGAATCCCTTGGACTATTTTTCGATTCCCCTCTTCATCCAGGCATGTAAACCTCTTGTTACGACAGTCCAGGAGGGCATGGTGCTCATCTAACTAGTCCGTTCCAATTAAACAGTCATAAAATCCTAAAGGCATAATATTCAATTTAGCCTTCATGCTCAGTCCTTTCATGTCCACAAGAAAGGACTTCACCAACTCAGTGACTTTCCTCTTGGTTCCTGTATCCATCTGCACTAACCAAGACTTTTCATGTTTTCTTCTTGATAAATGAAAACTTTCCACCACCCTAGGATCTACAGAATTATGGCTATCCCCTAAATCGATTAAAATACTAAATGGTTTATTGTTGATCATACCTTCCACTTCAATCATGTGCGATTGAAATCATGCTTTCTTGTTGTCTAGGGTTACGCAGATCCTTCGACTTCTGCTGCCCATATCCTCCATTGTTTCAGCTTGCTGAACATTGCAGACAGTTCTCACTTTATCTTTTCTGTGGGGGCAGTCTCGGTACCTATGGTTTCCTTTACAGCCCCAACACTCCATAGGTGGCGGTCTAGGCATTTGCTCATCCACTTCAACCTTCCTGGGTTACCTAAAGGATGGTTGTCCCTGAGGACTATTTCTGAAAAAGGGAGGCTTGTTTCCCTTCATCCTCTGCTCTTTCCTGAACTTCTTCTGATCATCCCAAGCCTTCTGAAAAGTAGACCTTTCTCTTTGTTGTTCATACAAGCATTTTTCCCTTCTTATTGTTTCTTCCATAGTCTTGGGATCATCATACTAGATTTTGTCACTAATGGAAGGTGGCAATCCACTTAGATATCTCTGAATCTTGACAGCCTCATATTTGATGAATGGAACATACTTCAGTAGTTCCAAAAACCTTTGTTCGTATTCATCAATGGTCATGCTGCCCAGCTTGAGTTCGAAGAACTCCTTCGTCTTCCTATCTTAATATATTTTGGTCAAGTATTTCTTCTCGAAATACCTCTTGAACTCCTTCCAGCTGATGTCTTTCTCCTTAGTGTGTTGCACCTGCACAAACTGATCCCACCACATGGATGTTTTTCCTTTCAATTGATACATCGCAATTCTTCCTTCTGCATGAGGGGAATAATACTGCAGTTGGAAATATTTCCTCATGCCAAGCAACCATGTTTCGACATCTTCCTCATTCTTATGTTCTCCATCAAATGTAGGAGGCTTAATCTTATTCATATCCCCTTTCAATTCATCCATCCCAAATCTGCTGATCTTTCTGGTAGGAGATGGGCTTGAACTACTGTGTACTTCCTTACCGGAATTCTTTGGGGAGCGACGATGATGTCTGCTACCAGTCCTCGATCTTCTTCTCCTCTCAGGGGTCCTAACACTTCTTGATCTTCTTTTCCTCTCAGGGGTTCTACGACTCTCTGTCTTATCTAAGCCACTTCCCTTCTCCAATTTCCTTTATATTCGTTCCAGGCTCTTCAACATATTTAAGTTGAATTCACCCTGCCAATCCCTGACCCTCATGATCTTTCGGCTATCATCTCGGTGAGCCTAGGCATATTTTTGCAATCTTTCAATGAGTTTCATCATATGTCCTTCCTTATCCATCTCTTTTCCGTGCCCATTAGAGTTTGATCCTTCGATTCCCAAGTTGACATCCCTTCCTACCCTTTCGTCCTCTTTTTCGGAGGCAATCTGCACCTCTTCCACTTCCATCCTCGGCATCAGTTTTCATCTGTCCTGACACTCATTGAAATCTGCACACACAACGTGCAATAAATCGGAGTTTGTCAGGCCTTATCCCTTAATAAAAACCACAATAGTCATTAACCAATGTGAATAAGAAAATGTTTCAAATTCACTAAGTTTTTTGAACTCTGTTTAGGTCTGCAAATTTTCGGGACTTCGGTTTTCAGGTTTTTGTCCACAAGGATCCAACTATTAAATCATCGACAGTTCTTATGTCCTTCAAAAATTTCAGGATTTCGGAACTTTGGGGTTTCAGGTTTCAGGTTTTTTGGTCCCTGGAGGTTCTCTCACTCGCTTCCCTCTTCAACTCCCGACTCCCAAACTTCCAACCTGTCTTCCTCTGGGCCCACAACACAGCTGTTGCCAACCCCGATGGTGTGTGGTATGTTGAGGAGGGTCCACATCAGCTTCGGCAACGTCATCGGGTCCCACCATTCTCGCTTGTCTTCTCGACTCACTGGCACATGGTGCACACCATGTGTCCACGTCCATTCCAAGGCAATCCAACGGTTAGACTTCTGTCAGATCTACGGTGTAGATATCTTCGGCGTTTTTGGGTTTCGGCATTGGGAGTTCATGCATCCCCACATCTCGAACTTTCATTTGCTGAAATTCCAAAATTATTGTCTACTCTTCCACTTGATCCAACGGTCAAGTTCCTCTCTTACAATCTACATTGTAGATCGTTTTAGAATTTTGGGTTTCGCTATTTTGTGACTTGCGAAAACAAGGTTCTTCCTTTTTGGTTTCCTGGGTGTCGAAATGTCATTTGGTAGCCACATGTTCCCCCCGATGGATGGTCCCTGTGAATTTGGGATTTCACGTATCGCGATTAGCATCAGGTATATATTTCTTAAGCAATGAAACATGAAACACATTATGTACAGTCATAGATGCAGGTAATGCAAGCTTATATGCAACTGGCCCAATCCTTTCCAAGATTTCAAATGGCTCACAAAATTTGGCTGCCAACTTGGCACAACTTCCCAGCTTCAGGGAAATCCGGTTAGTTTTCACTTTTAGGAAAACATGATCACCCACTTTGAATTCTCTGTGGGTTATGTTCTTATCAACATATCTTTTCTACTTGTCCTGGGCAGCATTCAAATTCTTCTTAATTTGTATCATTTGGTCCTCCATATCATTGAGCAACTCTGGCCCAACTACTTCTCTGTCAGCTCGATTGTCCCAGCTTACTAGAGTGTTGCACTTTCTTCCATAAAGTGCTTCAAATGGCCGCATCTTCAATGATGCATGATACCCATTATTGTAGGCAAATTCTACCAAATGCAGGTAGTCTTCCCATCTTGATGGTTTTTCCATCACATACATTCTCATCATGTCTTGTATTACTCTGTTCACCCTCTCTGTCTTTCCATCAAACTTGGGATGATACGCTGTACTAAAATTCAGATTCGCTCTGAATCCTTTGAATGGTCCTTTCCAAAAATTCGAGGTGAATTTCGGGTCCCTATCAGACACAATCGTTTTAGGAATTTCGTGCAAGCGTGCCATTTCTTTTAAGAAGATATCAACAACATCTGCTGCCTTGTGAGTGGTTTTCAGTGGAATAAAATGGGCATCTTTTGTAAGCTTTTCCACCACAACCACGATCGAATCATGCTACTTGCTTGTTCTGGGCAATCTTGTAATAAAATCCATGGTCACCACTTCCCACTTCCACTCAGTAACGAGCAAAGTCTGCAGCAACCCTGTTGGGTGCCTATGCTCAGCCTTAACTTTCTGGCACTCCATATATCTGGCGATGTATTCAACGATCTCTCTCTTCATATTCGGCCAAAAGTAATGGCTTTTGACTTCTGCCACAACCTTCTGATATCTAGGGTGTCCAACATAAGTTACGTTATGCATTTCTTTTAGAATCGTAAGTTTCAATTTCTGGACATTGGGAATATACACTCTGTCTTTATACAAAAGTAATCCATTAGTTTCCAAGGTGTAACTTTCCCTTTTTTGTGGCCTCTCACTCTGTTGTAGATTTTCTACCAAATCTCTGTACCGCAAATCTGCATTTGCAGCTTCCAAAATTCTATCCTTAATATCAGTCCTGTACATGCTAATGGATGTAGCATGTAAGTTATGCACTTTTCTGTTGAGTGCATCAGCCACCTTATTTTCCTTCCCCTTGATACGCTTGATATCAAAGTCGTATTCGCACAGAAACTCCAGCCGCCTACTTTGTCTAGCATTTAAAGTCGGTTGATCAAACAAATATTTCAGACCGTTGTGGTCTGTTCTCAATTCTAATCTCCTTCCCATGAGGTAATGTCTCCATTTCCTCATAGCATGGACGCTTACTGCTAGCTCCAAATCGTGAGTGGCATAATTCTTTTCATGCTCTTTCAGCTTCCTAGACTCATAACAGATTACAAATCCATCTTAACTAAGAACTCCTCCCAACCCTTCCTTACATGCATCTATGCACACCATGAAATCCATATTTGGATCTGCAATCCTCAAGATTAGAGCACTGGTTAACAGCTACTTCAATCGCTGGAAACTGTTCTCACACTCTTCAGTCCACTGAAACTTTTTCTCCTTCCTTTCCAAGGAAGTGATAGGATGAGCTAACTTTGAGAACCTTGCTATAAATATTTTGTAATATCCCGCTAGACCCATCAAGGATCTAAATTTCACCACATTCCTTGGCGCTGACCATTCTCGGATGGCCTCAACCTTCTCAAGATCCACAATGATCCCTTCTTATAAAATAATGTGCCCCAAGTAATGGATCTGCCTTCGGTAAAATGAGCATTTTCTCAATTTGGCATATAGTTGGTGTCGTCTCAACACTTGCAACACCAGTCTCAAGTGTTGTTCATGCTCTTCCTCTAACTTGAAATACACCAAGATGTTATCCAGGAAGACTATGACAAACTTTTCTAAATAGTCCCTAAATACACCATTCATCAAGCACATAAAAACAACAGGTGTCTTTGATAGTCCAAACGGCACCACTCTGAACTCGTAATGACTGTACCTTGTTCTAAAGGCGGTCTTGTTGATGTCATCATCCTTTATTCTTACCTAGTGATATCTTGATCTCAGATCTATCTTTGAAAATATTTTCGCACCATTCAACTGATCGAAAAGATCATCGATCCTTGGCAGAGGATACTTGTTCTTGACAGTTACCTTGCTCAACTGCTAAAAATCAATGCACAACCTCAACGTCCCATTCTTTTTCTTCACGAACAGGATTGGGTCACCCTAAGGTGACATGCTGGGGTGAATGTGCCCCTTCTTTAGAAGCTCTTCAAGCTGCAATTGCAACTCTTTCAGCTCTGGCGTACTCATTCTATATGGAGCTTTCGACAGTGGAGTTGCTCCAGGCATCAAATTTATAGAAAAATCGATGTCTCTCTTCGGAGGTAGTCTAGGTACCTCCTAAAATATGTCTTTGAACTCTGTGAATACCTCATGGTCTTCAATCCTTGAGAATTTATCTCTGGATGCTTCCTCCACACAGGTTGCAAATAATTGACAGCCTTTTCTGTAGCTCTTTTTTAGCTGCATGGCTGAGATTTCTCTAACAGCCACAACTCTAGGAATCCCTTGGACTATTTTCCGATTCCCCTCCTCATCCAGGCATGTAAACCTCTTGTTACGACAGTCCAGGAGGGCATGGTGCTCGTCCAACCAGTCCATTCCAATTAAACAGTCATAAAATCCTAAAGGCATAATATTCAATTTAGCCTTCATGCTCAGTCCTTTCATGTCCACATGATAGGACTTCACTAACTCAGTGTCTTTCCTCTTGGTTCCTGTAGCCAACTGCACTAACCAAGACTTTTCATGTTTTATTCTTGATAAATGCAAACTTTCCACCACCCTAGGATCTACATAACTATGGCTATCCCCTGAATTGATTAAAATACTAAATGGTTGATTGCTAATCATACCCTCCACTTCAATCATGTGCGATTGAAATTCTTCTTGCTTGTTGTCTAGGGTTATGTAGATCCTTGGAATTCTGCTGCCCATATCCTCCATTGTTTCAGCTTGCTGAACATTGCGGACAGTTCTCACTTTATCTTTTCTGTGGGGGAAGTCTCGGTACCTATGATTTCCTTTACAGCCCCAACACTCCATAGGTGGCGTTCTGGGCATTTGTTCATCCACTTCAGCCTTCCTGGGCTCCCTAAAGGATGGTTGTCCCTAACGACTATTTCTGAAAAAGGGAGGCTTGTTTCCCTTCAGCCTCTATTCTTTTATGAACTTCTTCTGATCATCCCAAGCCTTCCGAAAAGTAGACCTTTCTCTTTGTTGTTCATACAAGCATTTTTCCCTTCTTATTGTTTCTTCCATAGTCCTGGGATCATCATACTAGATTTTGTCACTAATGGAAGGTGGCAGTCCACTTAGATATCTCTGAATCTTGACAGCTTCATATTTGATGAACGGAACATACTTCAGTAGTTCCAAAAACCTTCGTTCGTATTCATCGATGGTCATGCTGCCCAGCTTGAGTTCGAAGAACTCCTTCATCTTCCTCTCATAATATCTTTTGGTCAAGTATTTCTTCTCGAAATACCTCTTGAACTCCTTCCAGGTGATGTCTTTCTCCCTAATGTGTTGCACCTGCACAAACTGATCCCACCACATGGATGTTTTTCCTTTCAATTGATACATCGCAATTCTTCCTTCTGCATGAGGGGAATAATACTGCAGTTGGAAATATTTCCTCATGCCAAGCAACTATGTTTCGGCATCTTCCTCATTCTTATGTTCTCCATCAAATGTAGGAGGCTTAATCTTATTCATCTCCCCTTTCAATTCATCCATCCCAGATCTCCTGTGCTTGAACTACTATGTGCTTCCTTACCGAAATGCTCTGGGGAGCGACGATGATGTCTACTACCAGACCTCGATCTTCTTCTCCTCTTAGGGGTCCTGACACTTCTTGATCTTCTTTTCCTCTCGGGGGTTCTATGACTCTCTGTCTTACCTAAGACACTCCCCTTCTCCAATTTCATTTATATTTGTTCCAGGCTCTTCAACATATTTAAGTTGAATTCACCATGTCGATCCCTGACCCTCATGAGATTTCGGCTATCATCTCGACGCGCCTAGGAATCTTTCTACAATCTTTCAATGAATTTCATCATATGTCCTTCCTTATCCATCTCTTTTCCATGCCCATTAGAGTTCAATCCTTCGATTCCCAAGTTGACATCCCTTCCTACCCTTTCGTCCTCTGTTTCAAAGGCAATCTGCACCTCTTCCACTTCCATCCTCGTTGTCGGTTTTCGGCTGTCCTGACACTCATTGAAATATGCACACACAACGTGCAGTAAACCGAAGTTTGTCAGGCCTTATCCCTTAATAAAAACCGCAACAGTCATTAACCAATGTCAATAAGAAAATGTTTCAAATTCACTAAGTTTTTTGAACTTTGTTTGGGTCTGCAAATTTTTGGGACTTCGGTTTTTGGGTTTTTATCCACAAGGATCCAACTATTAAATCATCGACAGTTCTTATGTCCTTCAAAAATTTCAGGATTTCGGAACTTCGGGGTTTCGGGTTTTAGGTTTTTTGGTCCCTGGAGGTTCTCGCACTCGCTTCCCTCTTCAACTCCCGACTCCCAAACTTCCAACCTCTCTTCCTTTGGGCCCACAACACAACTGTTTCCAACCTCGGTGGTGTGTGGGACGTTGAGGAGTGTCCAGATCACCTTCGGCAACGTCATCGGGTCCCACCATTCTCGCTTGTCTTCTTGAATCACTGGCATGTGGTGCACACCATGTGTCCACGTCCATTCCAAGGCAATCCAATGGTTAGACTTCTCTCAGATCTATGGCATAGATCTTTTTGGTGTTTAGGGGTTTCGGCATCGGGAGTTCATGCATCCCCACATCTCAAAATTTCATTTGCCGAAATTCCAAAATTATTGTCTACTCTTCCACTTGATCCAACGATCAAGTTCCTCTCTTACGATCTATGTTGTAGATCGTTTCAGAATTTTGGGTTTCGCTATTTTGTGACTTGCAAAAACAAGGTTCTTCCTTTTTGGTTTCCTAGGTATCGAAATGTCGTTTGGCAGCCACGTGTTCCCCCCGATGGATGGTTCCTATGAATTCTGGATTTCATGTATCGCGATTTCCACGTTCCTGTGCAACTCGAAACGGTTTTTAAACCCTGCACACATTTTCCAGATTTGATGATCACGAGGGTTCTCCTTTTCCTCGAAAAAATCCTATGGTTCCAACACTTTTGGTGTGGAGTCCTCTCTCCCTGTGGCTATATGCCACCCCAACTACGGTTTCATAACACCAATACACCTCTTGAGCTTGGTAACATGGCCAAGTAACTCCTTGACACTCAGGAGCATTCAAAGGTCTAAAATTGGTCATCTAGACACAATTTCTCTTCAAATCCTCGGTCCAAGA
>JASDQU010014829.1:55366-71363 GCA_032191745.1 Picea mariana
TCATGACAGTGATGAGGAAGAGACAGAAAATTTCAGAGTAAGGGAAAAATCTTTGCCCTTATGTTTCGCTTCTTTTCAATTTTTGAGGGGAAATTGTAAGCAAGTTGTCAATAGTAGAGAGGGAGAATGTTATGATCCACTGGGGGAAGATGCTAGTGCTGATGTGGAGGTTGTTATAAACCCAAAATTGCAGCACTTTACCTACTCTGATTTTCAAATTCCAAATGAAAGCTTAAAGCCTGAGACCAACTGTGAGTTAATCCAAAATAACTCTGTACCATTGTGCTTTAATTCATTTCAAATTTTGAAGGATACTCTTGGACAAGTGTTGAAGGATAAATATATAAAGGGTCAGGAAATATCATTTGAATCAATGCAGCAGTCCTGTCAGTCTTTTCAGGATCCAATAGCTGATCAATTGGATGGCCTGTGGGGTCAAAATTATTCCCCATCATCCAGCTATGGGATAAAACGTTGCTATGATATGGATATGTTAGGAAAGTCAGCTACAGGGGTGTGTTCATCAGAAGACATATTACAAAGCCCATCAGAGTAGTTGCATCCATGTCAAGAAATGCATGAGGATGAAAATAACATAGTTACAGTGCCAGAGCATCTCACTTACTTGGCAGAATCCAAAAATCAAGGAACTTGTCATTTCTACCTTGATCCTGTAGCTACCTATATGGAGAATTTTTTCACTGTAGAGCCTCAATCTATCTCTGACATTACTTTTATTTTTCAAGATTGTCGAGGTCTCTATAGTAAATATCAATCACATTTTCGGCAGTGGCCTTTTCACTTTGCAGTTCTGAGTCTACGGGCAAAAGGTCAAGCTGCGCTTTTCACTGTGCTAACAAGCAGTCAAGCAATCAACTCGTCTCAGAAGCTACTTGATTGGATTCATTGGCATTTTTGTATTATTTGATTTAACAAAATGAGTAGTAGCATAGGGTAGGTAGGAGAATGTGAATAAGCTCAGCATTTTGAGCATCTCTTTTTCAGCAGTGTTCATTTGATTTGGTTTCAGTTGCAAGATCAAAATAGGTACAGGTTGCAGAATAATATTTTGGGATCAGCCCAATGGATAAAGCGCCAGTTTGCATGTTCATAGGTCTTTGGTTCTTGACACCTTTGGAAAGAAGCTGCCATCCCTAGGTGGAGCCACTATTATAGCCCTATAATTCATAGGATCATCTGTTGACTGGAAATTTTTCACTCTGGGTGTATAGGTTTGCAATTAATATTTCATCTCTGCAAATTATTTTCAAGGGAAGCAGTGCACAAAATTCACATAATGCACTTATCCTAAGTTTTGGAGCAAATATGACTTTGCGCTCACAGAGTAAAGACAACACATAAATGAACGGTGGAGAGGCTGGCGCATAGATCTACGGTTGAGATTGAATTCCGGACCCCCCCGACCATTTTGCCTTTAACGGTGGGGGGGGTCCGGAATGGTGATTAAAAGGTGTGCACAGATCTACGGTCGTCATGGCAGCGTGTAGATGGATGGTCTATAGGCGATTCCGGACCCCCTCGACCTTTTTTCCTTTAACGACGGGGGGGGGGGTCCGGAATGAGGCATTTTTTTCGGCGAGCCATGTCCCATGTGTCATCCATCCATTGCATCAGACCTCCTCCACTCCAAACCACTTACTGCTTACCACCCTTCCAACTTACTACCATACCGCTCCTGCCTCATGACGTCATCCTCCATTTTCCCGCCACCCATTCATGAATAATCAAACTTAGGACAAACACAAAGAACAATGGGTTAGTTAGATTAAAATAATAATAAAGGTTAGTATAGTGAGGATAGATTAAGTTAATTAATAAATAACTAGTCAATAATTAATTAATTATTAATCAATTAATTATGAACTAAGTTAAAAAATCTAAGTTAGTAGTTAGGTTAGAATTTAATTAATTAAAATTTAATAAATAAAACAAATAATATATAAAACAAACATAAAAAAACAAATTAAATAAAATAAACAAAAAGAAATAAAACACATATAACAAAAACAAAATTAAAAAAACACAACAAAATTAATAAACGTAACACATAAATATAAAACAAATAACAAAAACATAAAAATTGAAACTAACCTAAGTCCTACCCCCCACCAAAACTTAATGCATATCCACACATCATAGCCCGTCCAAACTCACATCAAACTAATCACATGGCCCTTAAAAATTCCGGACCCCCCCTCACCATCCGTAATTTAACGAGAGGGGGGGGGTCTGGAATAATGGTTTTTAAAAACCACTCCCCCTCCACGTGTCAGCATCCCATTCCAGCGGACCCTCCCAAAAAAACCGCTTACCACCTCAGGGGGGTCCAGAATACCACTTTTCATGAAAAAAAAACCACTTTTCCATATTTTTGCTATTTTTTGCCTGTTTCACCATGTCTTCGTCCGAGGCAGATTCTGGGCAAAAAAAGACGGATTTTAAAAATTCGAGAGAGGTTTTTTCTCATCACGGGATGAATAACAAAAAACTCTCTCAGTGTTTTCAACGACACTATGATCAGGGAGAATAAAATCCATCTTCAAGGCCCATTTTTCCAGATTCTCAATTTTCTGTTACAGTCTCGATCTTGTAGGAGCTGTTACGGCCAGCTGAGGATGAATTTGGCGAAACCGAAGGAGGTTTTTGTCCAGAACATGTGCATCTACAATAAACTCCTTCATTTTTCACCCAGGTGTCATTTTTCAAGAGAAAAACACATCTGTTTGGACCCCTTTTTCACAGAAAACCGGTCCGTCTTTCATGGCAGAAAGCTCCAAATTTTGTGGGAGTGGTGGCTATTTTTGGCCGAGGCAGTTAAACCAACTTCGGAAACTTATTGGGATGGTCTATCCTATTTATTCAGAGGATTTTAATGTAAAAGGGTTCGACCTGTGAGGTTCCTTGCTGGACTGTGGGTTGTGTTTGGCCAGAGAACTCTTTATGTACTCTTTAGATGAATGAACAGTAATAAGACATGCTTTTTACAGGATTTCTGTGTGGATGTGTTGGTGGCGTTCTTTCTATGTTGAGTATTTTCCTGTCATATTTTCATTTGTTGTCAATTCTTATTATCAGAAGAAGAGTAAAAGAGCAGAATTTATTAGCAAATACTATGCATCTGATCTTGTGATAATCTTTATGTTTTCTTCTGAAAGCCCATTTTAGGAATTCTTAGTTGTTCCTTTGCTTGGTTTTTTCCTCCCCTTTTTCTTCCTCAAATCGACAACATCAAAACTTAATTCGATTCAATATTTACACTACCTTGCCCTGTGAAATAGCTTTGTCTAGATCTAAGAATGAATCACATATTCAAGTGCAAAGCCCATTTTCCCAATGGCCCTCCTTGCTATTCCAAAACAACCATTTAAAAACCCCAACCCCACACTTGCATAACTAGCCTAATACCTATTAAAACAAGGCTATATCAGACAAAGAGATCCCTCTTTGATTCTTGGAGGGCTAGATCCAAGACTCGAAGTGGTTTTGATGTTGCCTCTATGACTGCCTTACAGCCTTGGGCAAATTGTAGAGTGCTAACAGATTCTTTCCACACTCAGTTATCCAGTCAATGATTCGATGACCATTTTCTCTCATGCATTCTATTATCCTTGAGACGACCATTTCACCATTCTGGAGCCCGTTCCCATAGCCCTTTTCGGTTGATGTACCTGGTTAGCTTGGAGCAAGATTGAAGAAGTGGGTTGTCAGGCCCGTGAACAATTCTACGAGAGAGAGAATTGTTGGGGATTGATTCCTAAAGGTGATAAAATATAGCTACAACACTCTAAGACTTCTGATCCATCCTGTTGCTAAAGCCCTGGAAGGAAAGTCGGGCAGCCGAGGGACTGTTGAGAAGAGAAGGGGCACGCTTCCTTGGGTGGGACAGGCATGTGGGGAATGAGAGGTTGTAGGATGTTAGTTGAGTGAGCACCTAAGATGGAGTCTTTCCTATTGTCCATGAGCCTTATCCTGAATAGGAACCCTTTACCCTGGGTGGAGTTTAGTCCCAGCTCGGGGGTGACTCCCTGTTGAGAGTGATGAACAGTGTAGTCTATGGCTGGGAGGTTTGTGGATGGTCTGTATGTAGTTGGTGAAAATCATTCTAAGATAAGTACCAATTGTATGATAAAATGATATGTTGCTTTGTTATTTACATGCCTATGTTACGGTTTATCATATATGTGATTATAATTGCCTGTATGTTTATGGGTAATTCCCTGTAAATGTTGCATATCTGTAGTTACTGTTATTTCAGTATAAAATTCGTATGTTACGAAAAGTAATTGTTTGTTTATGTTTATATGTAAAGATTCCACAAGAGTGTTGTATGTATATGTCTTAGTTGCATGCAGTTTAAAGAGTAAATTTATGTGGTATAGCTCAGTTGAATATTGGGTATGTTACCATATGTTCTGTAGTAAGGAACAAAAAAGTTCCCTAAAGTAGCATGGTCCAGCATGTAAAAGGATGGGAATGTTACTGGCTAGTGTCAAAGCATGAGAGGTTGCTCTGGAGTGGCATACCCCGACCTGCAGGTAGCTAGGGGAACGTTACAAACTGCGACACCCTAGCCTTGTAGCCCAGTTTCTCTTAACAAAGTGTTTCCTTTTCCTATTCTAGAGAAACAAATTTTGTTTTTTGTGGATGCTCTGTAGCAGGAATTTTCAATTTCTTCTTCAAACTTTGAATCAATTTGTCTTTCTCATCAAATAAATATTTCAACCCTTGGGGGCCTTCAGATTCCAACCTCTTGACCTGAGTCTGGCAAGATCTTCTAGATGCCTTTTGTTTCCTTAACTACCCTTCCAATTTCATTGCATAAGATGATAGTTTTGAATTATTTAAACTTAAGCTCAGGTAATCAGAATATAGCATGTCACTAGTGTGTTTGTGGAATTTGACCTTGTCTGGAGCCCTTATGTTATCATATTTTATATTTATTTTAGAGAATTTGTCTTCATCTTCAACTACAATATTAAAAGTCCTCTTTTCAACATCCCTTACTATGAACAAAGAAGATTTATGTTGAGAGATCCTTTCCACTTCAGGGACTAAATCCCTCATCTCACCTAGAGCTATATTACCCTTCTCAACATATTGTTTTTTCAAATATTCTCTAGACTGATAAGTTGACTCAAATGTTTTAAAAATGTATTTCTTACTGCTGAAGATTCTTGATTTTCCTTCACTTTGGAGTTTACTTTCCTTTTCAACCTCTACAGTGCTAGTACCACTCTCCACCATATCTGGATTAACTTAGTCTCTGGGATCTTCCTCTTCTAAATCAGCTATATGTGCAGACTGTGTAACTTTCATCTTCTTTGGGGCAGTTTGTTGGTCACTAATGTTGATGGCCTCTAAACTGCTTATGTTGTTGTAAAAACTTGTCTTAGGAACTTTGATTATCATCCTCTAAGGAGCTTGTTCTGTTTGAATTTGTTGTAGGGTTGCCTCCACTTGTTGTGTTTGAATTGGATGCAATATTGTTTCCACATCAACACTGACTTCTAGATTTTCCATCTTATCAAAACTCTCAACCTGTTCATGCTCATAAGTTCCATGTTTGTTCATCTATCTCCTCTTTGATATGATTTGATGTGGTTCATACCTTCTTCCCTGTAACTGTGAAAAACCAAACTCTTTGAGCTTTGATTAAACTTGAGATAAACATGATCTGGATTTGACAATGAAGGGACCAATGATAAAAGGGAACTTAAGGTTGGAGGATGCAACTTTAGGAAATGATTTCTCTTATATATAATTCTCTTCCTGATGAATTGAAGGGAAAATATTCCAGGAGTCAAAAACATATGCAATAGGTAAGGGGATTCATGACAACCATAAACCCAAATTACTATTGAGTGCATGAATAGTACCCAATCCCCCACTTTTTTCTCTAGATTTGGCTGCAGATAGATTCTCATGTCATCCAAAACTCTAGGTGGGTTGGTATTGAAAATCAAAATATAAACTCTGGACATGAATTTTTTTATGAAGATAAGTAATGTGATCCTTTTACATTTAGTTGACACAAATGTTGCTTTAGGAAATTCTCTATTGTTGGTTTCTAGGAAAATTCTCAACAGATAGGTTTAGTATCTAAAATGTCTTAAATTCACTAGATGTTTATGGATATCATCATCTAGGAATTGATCAAAGTTGATACAGGCTGACAAACTAGACTCTAACTTTAAAAAGGTCAAAAGGAAATTGAGCATGACTTCAACCACATATTTTTCATTGTCTAGACCTAAAACTTGAATCAATAGGGAGTAGACCCATTGGACTTCGATGACCATTATATTTACATTCATCGGCAAAGACAGACCTTCTAAAAAATGTTCAGGTTTGATCATCGTTTGTAAAAATGGATCTTAGACCTCTGATGGGCATTCTCTATATACCCTAATCAACTTCTCTTCATTAAAAGGTTCAGAAATTGTGGAAAAAGACTCTGGTATAACGAGGGAATATCGAATCGATAGACTCTCTACTCTACACAAGACCTCAGACCCTCGTTTATTCACAATGACTCTTTCTTCATGGGAATATTGTTCGACGCACCAACCTATAAATTCGGTAAAATGAGAAAGTGATTTCGATAGCATATGGGACTATGGTGGCTTGGACTGTTTCAAGGAATGGTATACATCTTCCTACTTTATCGGACATGTTTCTTATGGACACAGAGATAAGAGAAATAGTGATTTTGACATAAAAAACATTTATGTCTTGGTCAATTAGGAATTCTTCATTTTCCATGGGATTTTGTTCTGTTATTGAGGTTATGGGATCCATGGTTGTGATGAAGAATACCTGGAAATGAGCAGACCTGGCATGCATTTGGTGTACTGTTGAGCTGCAGGTGGAAGATGGTGGTCGCGTCAAGGTTCTAACGATCCAACATTCAAAATAATAACCAAAATAAAATAAATGAATAAATGTCCTTTTATACTTTTCCATTTTTCGAGGGCATGAGAAAGTGGTTTGATGCAACCCTATTTTCATTTTGAAATTCCCCTGGTGATGCCACGTACCTCCGAGAGAAAATAGCGGTTTAAATTTCAGGTCCGCCCTTCAAAATTAAACCCCATGCATCTTCACACCCTGAAATAATTCTCAGTCATTGATATTGATAATTCACGATCCACAATGTTTCAGACCCGATAAACTTAGCGCTCCTACCAGTTTTATCCCTTTATAGCCATATTTATCCCCTTTCCTAGTTTATCAGGCTTCCAAAACGGTTTAGCGTTCTGCTAGATTCTAAAATCTTGATTTCACACAATAAGAATTTAATGGTGACTAATAAGTGGTAGGAAGCCACATGGGTTCCACGTGTTAGGGAGATTGATTTTGGTAATGAAAGCATTAAAAATTTGGGAGGATGTAACTTAGATCTAGAGATCATATTTGAGCATATTTATAGTCATTGGAAAGATCTTGATGATTACAATCCATCGATGGTCCTTAGGATTAGATCTGAATTGAGTAGGAGAGAAAAATATTAACATCCCACCAATATAAGAAAGAGTTAGGGGTCCAGTTGTGTTACACAATCCCCTAGTTTTGGGGGAGTGAAACGACAAGGGAAAATGAGGAAGGAGATATATCCATTGAGGAGGATACATAGGTTGTTGATATGATGTGAGGAATGGGATCGAACCAAAGGAGAAAAAGGAGAGAAAGAGTCGAGAGATAGGTAAGAAAAATTGATTTAAGAAGGCAAGCATAAAAAAGTGGAAGAATGTTAGCTAGGTGTATGCGATAAGGAGGTGGGCCTAGGATGAAGAGAAAAGATACCACACCTAGAGGAAGTGTGGAAGTGTGTGTTGTGATAGAGAGTAGCACAGATGAGGATAGTCCCATGAAGAGGCATGACATTGAGAGTATGGTGTCTAGTGGAGATACCATTAGTAGTGGTGGTGGTGGTGGTTGCAAGAGGGGTCCCGAAGATGAATTTTGAACCCCTTATTTATGGTAAGATATCACAACCTCGGAGGAATATGAGACATAGACTAGAGGCATAGTATAAGGAGAGGAATATGGAGGATCCCCTAATGTTGTGGGACATGAATTGATGATAGTAGATGTTGTTTCATGACTGCAAGTAGAAAACGTTTTGGGTCACCTCACAAGAAATGTTAAGAGAAGATGGACTTACCCCCATTTTGAACCACCCTCCTTTCTCATATGTAATCAAGAATAAATAACAACATATAGTGAGGCAATTGGAATAAGAGAAAGAGTAGGAGGAGATAGAAGAGAAAAGATGAGTGAAGAAGAAGGAAAAGTTAGTGCTACTTCAGTATGGTTTTTAGTGCTACTGGAAACCACGTTCAGGAACAGGGCCCTGACATGGTACATGAAGAAAAAATACACTACATTAGTGGGATAAGGAAGGTCCCTAATAGAGATTAAGAAATATTTTCTTAAGGAATTTCAAAAACCTAAGTCAAAGTCTCAGTGTATTATGGATATCAAGCGAAAACAAGGATAAATTGTTTGCAATTATGATCAATGGTTTAATGTTTGGTTGGATAGGATGACATTACAAATTTAGGATGCACAACACCGATAATGGTTTATTGTAGGGTTACTCTACCATATTCAATTCCCACTCACCCAATAGAATGTGACAACTCAAGCATAAGAAGTAGAGATTTCCATGCGCTTGGAGGATACACCCAGAGGGGGAGAAAAATTCGCAGGATTTACATAGGTGCAGTCACACCTGGCCAACCTAATGATGAAATTGCAAGACATGGACAAGAAAAAATTTGTGCGTAAGAATGTATGGTGTACCACATGTCTATCTAAAGGACATCACAAGGATGAGTGCCCTATGCTTGGAAACTATGTGGCGATGGTTGCGCCAAGTCTATTTCCAACTGGGCCTTCGGTGGAATGTTGTGATATTTTCAAATAGTGGGGTCATGTAACACCCTGCTACCCAACTTTGGAGAAGTATGAGAAATTACATCATACTCTATTTTTTGAGTTATGTAAGTCCATGGTACATGATGTCAGCAACTATTGGTCACTCCAGCTAATGAAAGACAATACCTGCAATGCATTCTGGGTACAAGAATAAAAGAAGGATGGTGATATTTGCAATGCTAAGAGAGGAAAATACCAAGGGGGTCCCAGAGGCAGATATAGGCGTTGACGAAGATGAGGATATGGAGGATGGGGAGGTAGTCCACACACTTGTTTTAATTATGGACATATTGTTCATGTATGAAGGTTTTGTACCAAACCGCACATGCTTTGTTCATACTATTATATCCCTAAGAATGTCACCAAGGACTGTCCTGACTTATTGAAGAAGTGGGAATAAAAGAACATGCATTGCAATATGGTGCATGCGAAGCTGCATGAGACTAAGAAGAAGAATGAGGATATTGATGTCTATGTCGTAACTTGAGGAGGATCAAATACAATAATGGACTTCAATCTTGCTGAAAGATTGGATCCAAGGCTAGAGGGGAAAATCAAGAGGGCTACACAACCCTCTCCTATGTTTCATGCTACTTAGTAGAAGAAGTTTTTATGTGATGCGCATAGGACCATTGAATAGGAAAGGGAATGTGAAGAGTTTTAGCACGTGACTCAAAGATTACCAGAGGAGGATTGGATTCATGAATAAATCCAATGCATGACACATAGGTGGCTAGAGGAGGCTCGCACTCGTAAATAATTACAACATGGGACGTAGAGGTCATTGGAGGAATCTCGCATGCACGGAGAAATACAACACGTGACACATAGGTCATTGGAAGACTCGCTTAGATAGGAAGAGCCAAAACATGATGAGGAATGATCTCTTGAGGCACATTTTCTTAAGGATTTGAAGTGTGCAACATGTGAAGAAGAAGTATGTGATTTGGGTCACAAGATAAAGAATGAACACCAAGTAAGTACTTCCTTGTAGTGTTGTTTGAGATTGATAAATGATCCTAATTTTACAAGAAATTTGACATAGATGTTAGCTACCTACATGAGAGAACAAGGGATTGGGAAGACCATATCATCCCCCATACTAGAAAGAGATCTATGTCAAGTCAGTAAAAATAAGTACATAGTACATGAATTCAAGATGACAATGGATATTGGTGGGTATGACATGGATGGAGTCATGTTGTATATAGGGTCTGATGTGAACATTCTGCTAAAGAAAATCTTGGGAGTTGATGGGTAAAATGAGTTTGGTATGGTTTCCCATCCATTTGTGGTTGGAAAACCAATATAGGATCTACCCTATAGGCCGACTCAAGCAGGTCAAGGTTAATATGTAAGGGATGAAGACAAAGGAATACTTTGATGTCATAGATATTATGGATGACTTTGATCCATATCCTGCAATACTTGGAATTGATTAGGACTTTGACAACAATGTGGTGGTGAATTTGAAGAAAATGTAGATTTCATTTGATATGGACACCTTGTGTGTGGTTGCACCTCTAGATCCTCATGAAGGAGATAGATACAATGAGCCAATGGATGAGGATGAACAAATTTTTGTTATTGAAAACATTTATAAGATCACTAGATTTAGGAAATACTATATCAACCCCACTGTAGATGGAGAGTTAAGTTGGTGGATCATGAATTCCTATGACATGGATTCCAAAGATGCCATGGAAAGGTGGCAAAACAAATTATATGAGGTATTGAAAAGGAGGTGTGCATATATTGTCACCGAAGTACTTGAGGAATAATTTGGATCCTATCGATACGATGGGTCAGATTCAATGGATATATTTAATTCCTGGATACAACACATTCTTGAACACCACCGGGTTCATGCTCTGGATACATTCTTCATAGTAATTCTTGTGAGATGGTGGGTAGCACATTAAGAACCTTATTGAGAATGGGAAGCATTCAAAACATCCATGTGGGAAAGCTTCATATAGGGTGTATATATATGTTGATATACATTCCCTTGCAAATGACGATTGATATCTAAGAAGTAGTGTGACGCATGCAGTTAATATATGAATTCCCACTGCATACTATCGAAAAAACACCCTATACCCCTAGATCCCCAATTCTCCACTGGGAAATAAAAAAGGCCACATGCATAGAGAATGGACATGGATACCCTATCCATACCCACTGAAGACACATTCCCTACACTTTTCTTCCCCAACCCCATTGAGAAAATAGATGAGTTGGGAATAATTAGAGGAATTTCCTAACCAATGTATACTACTAGAATTGGTCGAGCCTAGTACAGTTCCTCCATGGATAAAATTGATTGATTTCACCTGAATGAGAAAACTTTGTGACCCACCAGGGGTTGTTCATCCAATTAAGCTAGGAGCATAAGACTTGCACATGTTTGGTTCCCTCAGAGCATAAGACTTGCACATATATGGCATTGTCGAAGTCATCATGAATTTACAAGATCTTTCAGTGACAATAGATGTGTTATAGTAACAGTTGATATGTGTTGTAGGAGATGGTTGGCTCTACCAACTAGACCTGCTAGTCGACTAGTCAATTCAACTGCAAAAGGCGGTCAAATAGATAGTTAGAGTCCAAACAATTAAAGAATGTAACCGACTAGTAATGGTATATATATATATATATATATATATATATATATATAAAGAGAGACAATTTTTTCTATCTAATAAAATGCATTGATGGTTCTCCCACTTTTTGTATGTGTCTACTTGTGTTTCTATATAAAATTTTGTAATGTGTATTTCTTTATGTAAGGATCTATTGGTAGCTTCTCGTACTTTCCCTTAGACTACAACATTGGTTCCATTGTTGGTAGTTCTAAACTTGGGCATGCATATAGAAAAAAGGCACGTAGATGTTAACTTTGGAGGTCATACCTGAATGATGGGATCAAAAAATTACCAATTATATATTAAAAACTATGCAAGAACAAACTGATTGACTCTAGTTAAAGAACATACTCAGTTATTTTTAGAGGCACACAAACTATTCCTGGAAGCCATTCCAGAAGCACTGTATGAATATATCAATCAATATAATGCACATACTCACCCTCAACGAGTAATTGATGCACAAAATCATAAATGGAGGAAGAAAACCTCAACGGGTGGTTAGAGAATATCGTGCGATATTACATTGAAGAACAAGAAATTGAATATAGAGAGTCATTCGAAACCATCAAAAATAATTCCTACAAAGAATTAGATGATGGGTTCCTTTACACTATCCCATCTTTGCTTCATAAGTTCCTTTTATATAAGGGGGATAGATACATCGTCAATTACCAACACCTTTTGAAAAAACCTCCTCTGAATTCTAATTGCAAATAAAATCAATAGCAGTGGGAAGAATTTCTAAAATTTAATTGCAAAGATACGAGAGAAGCTTGGGACTATTTTCTGAAGAAATGAAGCCAACAAGAATGAACAACACTGGTGACCGCGATTAAGTTAGGTCAGTGATGGGGGGTTGGATAATCCATGATATGATATAAGTCAAATTTGAAGTTGAAGCACAACCAATTAAAAAATGATCGAATTCAGGAGTAAGATAGTTGAATCAAGTACGAAGTCTACACATTGAACACAAACCCATAAACCCTCAACATATATTCAAAAATTGGAGTGGGACAAGAGGAAAAAGAGGAAATAAGAGTTATGAATGAGAGGGATCCTCAAAATTATCATAGGAAACCTACCCAAGTGTGACAGATCATTGGAGAATCCCTTGAGAGCACCCCGACAACTCTTGGGAGGAGTAAAATATTGCAAGTGAGTATGGCATTCAGTGGCACCCAAAAATTAATTGACCAAGTCAATATGGATATCAACAATTCGAGACCTATGGTTTGAATTTCCCCTGTAAGAAGTCCTAGCATGTGTATTGCAGAATTCCTTCACCAGAGACTTCATGTGGACACACAATCACCAAGAGTGTGATGTCGAACTAACAATGTTGGTCAGATAAGAGACATGTTTCTAATTGAATCACAACAAAATATTGAAAATCGACCAAAGGATATACTTCTTTATATAACATATCGCACGGAATCCACCCCCCTACCAAATATAGTTTTGGGAGACTCTAAATCAACGGACAGTGAAAACGAATCGACAAAACCCTTTAGAGGACGATTCGTCGAGTATATAAACAAAGGTTGTCAAACAGATGATATAAATCCAAGAAAATAAAAAGCATAGTTATCACTTGAAAACATTATGAATGAATACCAACAACATATTATATTGGTTGAGTCGAATAGTCATACTTCGACTCCAGAAAGTAGTTCAAATTCCCAATTAAATTCGACCCAAAATCTTACAATAGTTCCATCCTTGAAAAAATCCAAGAAAATAACAAGAAGCCTCAATCGCATCCTGATCTATGAAGGTGAAAAAGATACCAAATGACATTGGTTCATTTGTGAACATTTTTGGGATTTAGCCGATACAACCGAAAAGGATAATCAAATGGTGAAATTTGGTGCTTCTCTTCAAGCTAGATCTCTTACCTAGTTCATGAATTACATAGACAACCAACAACACTTGAAAGAAGAAAGAAATAAAAAATTCCTCACATTTTTCAAAATGCAATATAAAAGCCACTTGGTAGCACAAAAACTAAAAGAAATCAAGCAGAATTCGGGTGAAACCATCCATGAATATGAAAAGGTTTAAATATAATTTAAGTCAAATCCCCTATGTAATTGAAGAAAAAATGATTGTACAATGGTATGTGGTAGGATTATTGAAAAATATTAGAGCTCATTTACACATGTATGATATCCAGACGTGTGAAGAAGTATTGAAAAAATCCCAACGAAAAGAAATGGATGATAAAGGCGCTTCGAATTCATCGGTCATCGAGAAAATACTGGAAGAAAAACTTGCATAACTGGAACAACCACTCAAAAATATGTTGATTTCACACAATGAACTATGGTGCACAATTTTTTCTAGTGAAGGACATACAAAATATTATTATAAATTTAGTGATGCATTAGATCTAACACTTGATGAACTCAAATTGAAACATTTTGTGATGTCTATGAAGGAGTAACAAATCACTCCATAAGATATTTCCCACATAAAATAAAAAATGTGTGACCAAAATGGTGCCACATATGTGAGGAAAAAAATCATTCAACACAATAATGTCGATTGAATGGGGAAAATAGAACAATTATACATTCAATATATCATATACAGACAGTTGACCAGAATGTCGACCAAGGCAGTGGAAATAACTATAGAGGTCGAGGTCGAGGAGGTTATCAATTCCATGGAAGAGGAGGAAGAGGAAAATTTGGTAGAGGATGTGGTTGAGGCTGCTACTACTACTTCAATTGCTAGAAGGATGACCACATCTGTCCAGATTTCCCAATAAAGGAAAAAATGATCTCAATTTCTACAACATTTTTGGAGTGGCAGACCACTCCCTTGAAGACTTTCTAATCATTCTAGACGAAGCAATCAATAAACAAAACTTAAATATATTTCATATAGTTCCAAAACATGATATTTTAAATTAAAAAAACCTCCATGTAGTAACACATTCAGGAGTTGGTGAAGACACTTATCCAAACCCACCAAGTCGACAGAGGAGAGGAATAAAATCATATATCAACCCAAAACATGAAGCGAAACTAATGCGTGAATCGATGAAATTATTCAAAAACATTGACCAGGACAAACTAAAGGGAAACAAAGGAGGACATGCAAATATCCCAGACACTGTGCTAGACGAATTTATTCAATTACTAAAATAAAAATAGTTGGTCAGTCATTTGATTGACCTACTGGGAATTCTAAGAGAATATAAAGAAGAATAAATACCAGTCAAAATTCTTTGAGGACTGTCTTAGGAAAGAAACACAAATGAATTCAACCCACAATTCAAATTGGAAATCGATGGTTATATGATCAAAAAAGTCATATTCAAATTTGTGTCCCAAGTAAATATCTTCCCCAGAGAAACATGGGTTCAACTCGAGATACCCATTCTACAACTAATAATGAATTTCCTAAAACTAGTAGATCATAGGTTCATTGAACCAATTGACACACTTAAAAGTGCAATAACATCCATAATGGGAATCCCGAAAAGAGTCAAATTATAAGTAATTAATTTGTTCTAAGGAATCCCTCCTTACCCTACATTAGTTAGAATACCATGGGGTTGAAACATGAGGACCACTATCTCCCTCAATAGGGACAAAATTATATTGAAAGGTAGCAACAAAAAAATTATAATCTCGTTGGACCCAAAAGAAGGGAAAGTTTAGGTCAAGATATGGGAAAAATCCCACAAAGCTTGACAATTGTATCAAGTAATGAAAAAGAAAAAAGAAAATGTCAAGCCTAATAGTGAAGGAGAAATTTTAGTCGGATCACCATTTTCAATAGGACAAAATTTAGAGACAGAATTGTACAATTGGAAAATGGATAATTACAAATCTCAAGCTAGGGAGTTTTGGTCGATAGAGAAAAGAAATCAAAATCATTCTTTTTAATACAATCATTCTCTATCATGTTCAAGAAGAAGTTAAAAAAAACACCCACACTAATCTTGACTCATACACACACTAGGCCCCTCCTGCGGTTCAGCGAAATAAAATCTTTGTCGATGCATGTTGATGAAGTCTCTAATGTTAGAAAAATAGGATCACACAGAAATAAAATAAAATAGATGTAAAAATAAAACACAAAAGATACACAATACAATAGAGACACATATATACGTGGTTCACCCAATATGGGCTACATCCACTAGAGAAATTTCCAGGTCCTTCCTTTATTATTATCCAACAAATGAAAGGATACAACATACAACACACCCATTGTAACTTCCTCTTCTTTCTCTCATAGTGTCCTCTCTCAGAATAAAATATTCACTCACCTACATTATTGCAATACAATTCCTTCATACATAAAATAGGGTTTCCTTCTAGGGAAAAAAACCCTAACATAACTTGTACCGTTAGATCTATGACCTTATAATG
>JASDQU010014829.1:71992-88754 GCA_032191745.1 Picea mariana
GAGGCTACCACCTTTGTTTTACAAGCAACAACTTGTTGAGATCACCAACTCTCTGGTTTGTCTAGCACCCACTAGAAGGAAGCACCAAATCCCTTTTTGTTCCAGCACCAACTGGATGGAAGCACCAAATTCCAAACACATAGGCACCAGCCTATACAAGCTGCAACTTGTTTAGAGCACCAACTCTCTGGTTTCTCTAGCACCCACTAGAAGGAAACACCAACTCCCTGAGTGTTCTAGCACCAAATGGATGGAAGCACCAACTTCCAGTCACACAGGCACCAACCTGTATAACAGAGAACAATAGTTCTCCCTTGCACCACCCTACCACCCTAGGTTTTCTAGCTACAACCAAATGGAAGCTACAATTCCCTGTGTTCAAGCAACCACTTGAAACTTTGAGGAAAACAATCCTCCCTAGCACCTCCCTACCACCCTGATATACAAATCTTTGCTTTCTTGAATTTACCATAGTGATACACCATTTATATATGGCTTACCAGTCTCATCATTTTTCTACTACATTGCTCTGCTCTGCCTATATCAGTGTCTCTCTCCTTGCATCTGTTTTGCTTTCTATTCTTCTCTCATATATGCATTTATGTTCCTTGCTTCTTCTACGCTTCATCTCCTTCACACCACATTCTTCTACCTGCATCAATCACACTCAACAAAAACAACCATCTCTTCTTTGTTCTGCATTTTTATATTCTCTGTGCACCAACTTCATCCTCTGTTCAATGCCTCTGCATACTCTTTACAGTGTCACTATTCTTCCCTTTTACTGCATCTCTTCCTCATAACTGCATAGCTACCTTGCAGTTTTCTTTACTTCTCTATTTTGCATATTTTTGTCATGTCGATTCCTTTGCCTGGTCATCATGCAACTCATCATCTTCTTTGGTGGTTATACTGATTCTGTTCATCATTAGTGGCTTGTCCTGAGATTCTCTACCTTCTCTAGAAGTACAAGTGTTCGTCTTCTCAGACACAATTGAGATTATCCTCTTTGTTATAGTTACAGTCTTCGATGCTTTTTCCATCTGTCAATTGTCTCTATGATGAGTCTTCATTCCACTAGCAGTTACCTTGAGACTCTTCAGCTTCTTTGGCAATCACCCTCCAACTCCTTGAGTTCTATGGCTAATATAATCACTTCGTTCTAGCATTTACAACCAGTCAATTATGGATTCTTTGGCTTCTAAGCCCCTTCCTTCACGTGACCACTGGCAGTGACCAAACACCTATTCAAAATGCACTTCCCAAGCTTCGTTTAGTGAGCACTAGCTCATTTTCACGATATGATCTTGGGCTATGGACTTCATGTGACAACGCGATTGTGCGCATGTCCAAAGGTGGTTTGAGGGCAACCTGCTTTTCTCCCTGCAATTCATTACAAGCCTCCATGCATCCTTTTTCCAAAACCATGGTTTCAATTGTGGCCCACTAATGAAAAATTAAGGCCCAAGCATGTTCTGGCCCTGCAATGGAGCATGACCATCGATCTCACGATCTTGACAATGCTCTTGAATGGATGTTTTAGATCTGTCCTCTCAAGCCTATGGACCAGATCTCGCCTTCCTACATCAACGGTTGTGATCAAATCATGACCTCACGTGTCGGGTGTTTGAACGTGAGCCAACCCTGACTCTTCCAACTCCTGATTCTTGATTTAGCACTCTATGTCAGATCAACAACCCACAACCCTCTGTGATCCAATGGTCCAAATCTTATCGGGACTTCGCATTTGACAAAGTTGTGCTGTGATTTTCCTCGATCATCCCAACTCACAAAAATCTGAGGTGCAGCCTAGAAATGCTAGCTCCTTTCCTTATCTTCCACTTATGTGATCAATGGATGTGACCACAACCCTATTTGAAAAGGCATTTCATGATTTTGGCGATCTATGTTGTAAAGCCTAGCGATGTGCTAGCTCCTCCCTTAACCTTCATCAATGTGACCACCAATTGTTACCAGGGGCCAAGTAAGAGGGATTCTTCACGATTTCGCATATCTTGAACTCCTACTATGAGTTGCCTCAAAACACCCAACTCACAAAACTCTGAAATGATTCATATCATATCAACTGTCAAGATCTCTCCCTCTAATTGATGACTATGATAAAATCACGACCTCGCGTATCAGGTGTTTGGATGTGAGTCAACCCTGACTCTCTCAACTTTCGATATTCTAAAACCATGCTTGAAAGATCAACGGTCCATGATCATCTTTGATCCAATGGCCTAGATCATTTCGTGACTTTGCATATTGCGAGTTCCTACAACTCTCACCTTTGACTTCTCCATCTTGTGATTCAATGAAATGTTGATCTCTTGCCATGTGTCCTCTAGATCCTATTGTTCCTGAGTCTACACTTAAGGCTATAAAGTGTATATTCTAAGCATCTAAAAAGATTGAAAGAAAAGGAAGGGGAAGAAACAACTTGGGGGGATGAATCTATGAATGATCTCTGAGCTGTCTTTGTCTAGCTTCTAAATATTCTTGAATGTTGATATCTCACTCGATGGTAGCCCGTGAATGTTCGATCTCTATCCGAGTAGTGACGGTCTTGAGTATGGTATGGAAAAGATTTAAAGCGATGCTGGTTTGATCTGATAGACCATGTTCGATGTTGGGTTTTCTTATGACGGGTACAGTCATGGGGATAACAGAGCTTTAAAAGAAGGTGGATGTTTTAAAGTGTTTATCTCAACTTTAGAATAAACATGGAAAATTCAGTGAAGCCAATTGAAGGGTTTAACGAAAAGGAAGGTCGTTTTCCGTAACTGAGTTTAAAATCTTGAAACCAAGTGTGAAAACATAGAGCTGTCAACAATGTGGGGCATCAATTTCAGAGGAATCCCACGTTGTGGCAGAAAAAGAAAAGACAGGAATACCTTGATGAACGCATATAATGTAGAGATCTAAATAATTCACAGGTCTTGCACCCGCTAGTAGCCGATACAAAGGAAAAACTGTAAAAAACTAGATACCTAGAACCTGATCACCACAGTAGAACTTATACTAAATTGTAGCTAAAACATTCATCAAAGACATATATGTAAAAATGACATGAAGCATGAAAAACAGAGGAAAAACACATAACTCAATCTTGACGAAATATGGAGTCTTCAATTCGCTTTGTATTAATCCTGGCTTAAGAGAACTTTCTCTATTACAATCTATTCATGGAAAAAAAGCCTCCTCTATTACAATCTTTCTTCTATTTAAACAAACTTCTGAACCTCTAGAATTCTGATCGTTCTGGAAAATTGGCAGTGACAAATGGAAAATTGGAGCGTTTCGTCTCCTCCTCTTTGCCTTTCCTAGTAAGGGAGGAGCACCTTCCTTTCCCTACCCTTCGGGCTCTAGAAATAGAATAGGTTGACATCTGTCATTATTTAGCACCAGAAACCTACCCATTCGCCTACTCGATGCAAATGACACACCTCTCCACCAACTGGGCTATCAACCTGGAAGGTTCTACTTGGTTTCCTGCTTCAAAGGTGTAACAACTCTTCGCCAGCTGTGGAAAACTTTTTCCTACTTTTCGGTCCTCCATGATGATGGAGCATAATTGTAAACTTGGCTGTAATAGCCATTTATCCACTTGGGCCATATCAACCTAGCTTATCTGGGATATCTCCACCTATTCCTTCTCCATGTTTTCATTGATGTCCAATAGATGTTTAGCTATATTGATTTTGCCCAGCATTCCAGCATTGCTTTCTTATCAAGGTCTAGCAAACTTTTACTTATCAAAGAGAACGTTTCCTCGCAAGAATTCTTCACTTCATTAGCTCTCCCTTTTCTTTCTAATATGTTCTGCTCCCCGACCTTCAGTAGGATATTTCCTCTAGTTTGTTCTGAAATGGATAATTTGGAGCTGTTGATCATCTCTATCTTTGTCGTAGCTATAACAACATCTTGGAAAGTGACCTGTGTTGCCTCGACTTCTCTTTCTTTCAACGAACTATTTTCTAATACTTGATCTATCATCTAGAAATGGTTTTGAATGGTTCCTACTTTTACAAGCAGGTTTTGTTGAGCCATTAATACCTTATGTCAGATTTTGGCGGCCTGGGATATGAACTCTTTTATGTCTAAAACCTAGTTCTCAGCCACATCCAATTTCGATTGCAACTCTATAATTTGTTGCCCCTGCTAGCTTACCTGTGTTTGGCTAATTTGCGTCAACTGGTGCACCTTCTTGAGATCGGACCTGAGCTTCTCTATCTCATGTAGGTCGATTATTCGGGCTTCCTCAAGGCTCTTGCTCACCTCGTCCCTGACATTCGCTTCATCAGTAGCCACTTTAGCTTCCAATTTACTGATCAGGAGGTTCTTTCGTTTCAACTGGGCCTTCAAAGTCCCAACCGAGTACTGATTGGTTGTAGCATAAGCCCCTAGTGTCCCAGCTATCTCCTATATGAATTCTTCCTCTTTCACGGCCTTCCCATCTGTCATGATTTTAAATTTTTTAGCCATTACGCCCTCTTTTTGATATAATTCTTGCCTCACCAAGGCCTTTCTTTTTTTTTCAAAGAAAAATTCATTAGGAGGAAACTCCTCTACAGAAATGGGTGTCATTTCTTCATTGAAAATCCACCCTGCATTAGGATTCCCCTTTGTGAACTGTAAGGGTGTGATAATAGAAATCACACTGTCGATTTCCTTTGGTGGTTGTTTCAGGGTGACATTTATGACCGACTTGTTTGACGTGAGTGACAGTGAGTCACTTGATCCCTGTGAGGGTATCTCTGCTTGGCCTTGGGCCTGCTTGCCTGGCGTACCCTTTTTGGGGTTTCCTTCCTAATTGTGGGGGACTTTGGCTCCTTGCTATGAGGTTCCAGACTCCCCTGTTTTTCCTTGGTTCTTCCCCCCGCTAGGACTCAAGTCCTTTGCACCTTTGACTTCTGTCTGTTTTAAAACTAGAAGCTTTGGGGCTTCGCCCTATAAAATATGGGGGAGACAACTCCGTTGGTGCTCCTGGAATTTCAAAAATTCGGACATATCTCTGGGTGGCAGGGCTTGAATCTGACTTAGGACTTTAGAGAAGGACCTAGTGCCCCGAAATAGTTCATCATGAGGGGAATCCTTGTGTTCATATCTTTTTAGGCCGCAACTCGCCAAGTGATTGCTCACAACCTTACTAGGGTCGTGCTTCTTGAACTCAATATCCACCAACTTCATTTCTTCTAAATTCATAGCCTCGGCTTTGGCATGGACAAAATCTAATAAGGAATACACACCAATATGAATAGGGTAGGGCGACCATACCTTTTTTGATACTCCTTTGAGCTCTTTGCTTATTCTGCTGAGCATAGTCTGTCTGGCGATCTCACGACACAATAGTTTATCTAGTAGGAATAGCGGGAGAGCATATGGAGGGACAGAGGTGCCGAAAACCCTGATATATGAAAATTCTGCCTCTAGATACCAATATTCCACGCTTCTTAGTTTGGTTGTGATGCTATCTGACACCCTGGGAGGCGACTAGCCAAAGATGGCGACATGCAATGGCACCATTAGCCAATTGAATATCTCATAGATGAATTCTTTGGCCTTATCCTCCCAAAGCTTCGAGTGGTAAACATGAATAGGCTCTATATTAGATGGAGCCCAGCTCTAGTTCATTAGTGGGAAGGGTGTCATGAAGCAGATGGCATCCATGATGTAAGCAGACATAAAGAATGAAGTTTCTTTCTTACTCTCCCTGTGTGCTCGATATTCAGTAATTCGACTGGTCAAACTGTCAGACAATAGTTTGGCCCAGTCGATGGAGAAACCCTCAATGACTGTATGAATGAGTGGCAACCATGGGAGGAAAAAATGGGTAGTGTCTTCCTTCCCATACAACCTGTAGGTCATCATCGCTATGTACTTGAACTGTGGCTCCAAGGAAGAGATTGAATAGATCCCATTGGTGTTAGCCCTGAATTTCGTGGGGTGTGAGACCCAATCTTTGATCAGATTGGAAAATCCTTTTGCATACTGCTTGCACTCCTTCTTCTTGAAACCTTCTAGGAATTTAGCATTGTGAGTAAGGTTCTACGTGGGTGACAATTTATACATTGCACACAAATGTTCTCGCCTGAAGGTACCAATCGTCACCTTTTATTTGCTAATAATCATCCTGGCCGAGATGTCCACATGGTCCAGCACCCACTTGATCATATCACAATAGGGAAGAAGATGGGGCCTAGACACTATTTTGTGCATCTCTTCTTGAGTGATGATTTTGTATTTGGTTGATAAATCATCCTTCTTGTTGTTGCTAGAATCATCCGAACAGTTTATCGACTCGGATTGCAGGATGTTGGAAACATATGACCATGTCTTGATAGAATTAATACTTTGGGGTGAGGTATCGGAAACAATGTCTGAACCCTAACCTAAACTCTCGATAGCTGACTTGGGCGTTTTTCGTGGAGCCATGATAGTGAAACCTGCAACTAGACCCCCTGTCGAAAATATTTGAAAATCACAAACAACGGTTAACCTGGTAAAATGGCTCTACACGCAAATAGAAATGAGAATTGAAATAATGAAGGAAAAACTCTCTATCTTGGTCATTTAAACCCCTGGTGTCCTTGCGAACAGAATGGTCAAATCACTTAATAGAAAGATTTAGAAGTAAAAACGATATCCTAATATTTGTCACCTCGCCGCAGTTCAAATAAATGCCATAAATGTTTGACGAGTCATAACACGAAAAAACGCAAAAAAATTTAAAACTTACTCCATAGATGGTGAATGTTAAAGGTTTCTTAATGCATCAATTAATCCAATTTATCTCCTTTAATTAAGTGTGTTTTAGTATTTAATCCCCCCTTTTCGGTGTTCGCCGTATCGGAAGATTTCCCTCCTAGCCTTTGAGCCCCCAAGACTCGAAATCGCGATGATGAGATTTAGTTAATTATTTGTGATCTGACTTAAAATCTTAATTAATCCATGCTTAACTAAAGAATATCGCAACCTCGAGACTCATAGCTACAAAGGTATTGTTTTTTGGGAGAGCGATTGCCAAGTTGCGAAATCGCAATCATGCTTAGCCATGGTTTAAAAGATTTACTCCCAACACTAACCTGGGAAAAATTTTAAAACTGTTATCGCCACTTTGCGTGTCGGGATACTAAGAACAGTGGGAAACGTCGTGAAATAAGCGAACTCTCGAAACTAGATTTTTGGGCTTAAATACAATATCTCTCTTATTTAGAAGAAGGCGGCTCCAACATAGGCTCCAACTAGGGATCTCGTCTCCTCGCGGGACGAGAAGAACAATAGACCGAGTGCATGTATGGGTGAATGGAGTCACCAGTTCGCTTCTAAGAAACTGGTTGAGAAAGAGGATATAGAGAGAACCTTGAGGTTCCAAATTGAATTCTAGAAATCTTTCAAACCCGAAACACTTTCTAAGCTTAGCTGAATTCCACAGTAACTTTCCCTTCCTCAACACTGAAAACAGGTCTGCTCAAGGAGGTCCAAACAAATCTTAGGAAATTCAATAGGTCCTGTGGGTTTTGTCTTGCATCAAAACGAAGTATAATTCATGCTTTTGATCAGGGAGACCTACAACGAACCTAAGGTGTAGATCCAATTTCGAGAAAGCTAATTACCAGAGCATAGTATGATTTATGTATGACAGCCTTACATATATCTTTAGACATTTATTCACTGCCAGGGAGCCTGTTCAATACCCCGGTGAAGTTATCTGGTCCCCTTTATTGAATTTCCTTTCATCACTTCAAAGGGTAATTATGCATTTAAATGCTAAGATGAGGGAAATCATCTTATGAATTTCCTTTCATAATCTCTTTGGACTAGATTGGGGCAATCAATTATGAATTTCCTTTCACCATCTATCTTATATTTTATTTTTTGGAAACTGAAGTGGGGGAAATCAAATTGTATAAGTAATACCAGGAGTGATATCTGTGTAAAATTCCCAACAGAGGCCGGTCAACTTGCTTTGAGTGCTCTGGACCAACTTTCTCTTAACCTTCACAACACCCTAGCATGCAGGAAAAAAAAGGGGGGGGGAATTCATTTCCAGGGGCCTTCTTTTGAGAAAGACTTAACCATTTGAAAACTTTTGAAAGACTTAAGAGGGTTAAGGTCTGCCCATGCATGGCCTTGTTCAGCAGGGGATTGAGAAGCTGTGAAGACGAGTTTACTTCTAGAGATGCTCACCAATTTCCCAAATGGAAGCAGAAACTCTTTTCCTCTGTGGATGGTATGGGCAGGTGTCAGAGCTTAAGGAGAAATGGCCAAGGGTGACAAAAGGGAAAGTGAGTAGGCCATGGGCCCCAAAAAAACCGGATGTCATCATGCAATATCGACTCAGGTGAACACATCATACTTATGAGACTACTACAACATTTAATTGATATTCATTTGAAAACCCAGATACTCTGGAAAATCATCTCTTTCCCTTACCACTTCATCTTCTTCTTGAAAAAACATTCTTTATCACCTGTTTTGGGTGGGTCAATTTCCAGATACCTGACCGTCCCTTCCTCCTTTCATAGTTTGGGTTGTAATTTGGAGGCCTGTATAAAACAACATGAAGAGTATCAGCTCTTCAGGATTTATGGGATTTTGGGTGTCAAAAATTATGTCTCTACTTCTAGGAAATCAACAACCTGCTTTATTCAAGATGAAAGTGAACTTACCGAAAATTTTTATGAAAATAAAAGAGAAAACAAACAGGTATATACAATGAAGGTTTGGAACTGATTTATTGCATATAGTGCTTTAAATAATGCCCGTTGACAGGGGTGCTGAGAGTCACACCATCCAAATTCTCTAACAGAAATGAATTATTCCCTTCAAAATCTGAGACTTTGAATGGTCCGTACCAAATATGATCAAATTTACCATGTTTTTCCAAATCTTCCCTCCTGGCATCCCATTTCAAAACCAAATCGTCATGGAGGAAATCCTTGTTTTTGGCTTTACGATTGAACAACGCTTTCATGTTGTCCTGATATTTTTGCATCCTTGCGTCTACCTCGGTCCTGTGTTGTTGGACCTCGATCAATTGATTTATTCTTCTAGTGACGTGGTTTGGATATTCTCTCTCATCTTGCCAGAGCTTCATTACAGGGAGCACCAAATTTATAGGTAAAACCACATCAGTCCCGTACACCATATGAAAAGGAGAGGTACCAATGGATTTCTTCGTACCTATCCGATTTGCCCATAAGGCGTATTTTAAGTGTACATGCCAAGATCTTTTGTTTTCGCTCAGTACCTTCTTAATTATGGTAATCAAACTCTTATTTGATGATTCGGCTAACCCATTACCTTGAGGGTAATATGTTGTGGAGTGGCCCAATATGATGTTATATTTTTGGCAAAAGCTGACCATTGCCATAGAATTGAATGCCTGGGCATTATCCGTCACTATTTTTTGGGGAAAGCCAAATCTGGACAGTATGATTTCTTCCAAGAAATCTATCACCACCGAATCGGTCGCCTTCCTAGTGGGAATAGCCTCCACCCATTTGGTGAAATAATCTGTGGTGGTGAGGATCCATTTGTGTTGAGCGTTGGAATGTGGGTTGATTTCACCTATAAAATCTAACCCCCATTGTTGAAAAGGGGCTTCAGTTTTGACAGGAACTAGAGGTAGCATTGGGAGCTTTTGTTTTCCCGTGAACAACTAGTAAGGGTTTCAGGCTCTGACTTTGATGTTGACATCTAAGAAAAGTTTAGGCTGATAATATCCTACCCTCAAGATTTTATAAGAAGTTGCCCTCCAAGCGTGATGCCTCCCGCACACCCCTTCATGGAATTCGTTTATGACCTCCTCTGTTTTTTATTCTACCAAATAAACCAGTAGGAATCCTAAGGGTTCCTTCCAGTACAGTTGACTTTCGGATATACAGTACTTCACTGCATGCAGTTTCAGTGTCCTGGCTTTCACTGGAGGTAGATCGCTAGGGCATTTTAGGGTCAGTAGGTAGGACACTATATCTTTATACCAATCTGAAAGGGAAAACTTCTCTTCAATTATGGAGATAGCTATTTGGTCGTCGATCTCATTTATGTCCCCATGTCCTTCGTATCCCTACAGGTTATTTATTTCGAGTGCTCTGAAATTTGATTTCGCCAAGAGATTAGCCAAACCTTGTCCTTTTACTAGTTTCGTCAGTTTTACCTCTAGGTCGAACTCTTGAATTTTAGCGAGCCATCGACCCCTTTTTTCATCACTGTCAGGCTGAACCAATATATCCTTCATGGAACTGGTGGGAACGTATGTGATTACCTTGGAGTGAAGCGCGTAAGTTCTAAAAGCCTTCAAAGACTTAACCATAGCATACGCTTGTTTCTCTATTATATCATATCTCAGTTTAGCATCTTTGAGACTTTTACTAAAAAAGGCTATTGGTTGCTCGAAACCCTCTCCATTCTTCTGGAGGAGTACTGTCACCACTGTGTGTTCGGAGGCAAACGAGAAAATCAGGAAATCCTTTAGGTAATCAGGGCTTGCTAATACAGGTGCTTCGATGATAACTTTCTTGATGCGTGAAAACGACGCTTTAGCCTCCACCATCCATTTCACTTCATTGTTCTTCTTGAGCATTTATGTGATCAATTTCACGATTTCAGCAAAGTTTGGGATAAATCTTCTAAAAAAAATTTTTTTCCTAAAAATGATTGAATTTCTTTTATATTCCTAGGAATATTTATGGTGTCTATAGCTTCCACCCTTTTAGGGTCAATTTTGATTCCATCCTGAGACACAATGTGGCCCAAGCGTTTACCTTCCTGCTTCACGAAGTGAGACTTCTTGGGGTTTAAAGACAAACCAAATTTTCGGCATTTTTCAAACGTTTGCTTCAGGTGTAGCAGATGGTCTTTGTCGGATTTGGAGAAGATAGTCAGGTCGTCGAGGTAGTGTTGATGGGAGAAATTGACCATCCATCAACTGGAAGAGTGAGTCTGGTCCGAGGTTGTCTAAATAACCCAAGCCATTTGGTGTAACTCATTCTGAAGGGTTTAATGGCTCTGTTAGCCAATCTTAGAATCCTAAAAGAAATGAATAAAAGAGAGATATAACTAACTAATTACTAAACACACTATATATATGTACATATTTTCTAATGTAACTGTAGTAGTTATATTTAAGAAGAAGATATACAAGTCTCGTTTATTTACATGATTTACAAGATGCAAGTTTTAATCGAAACTTACAAAAATCGATGTGAAAAATGATTGCTTCTAGGAAGAAGATAAAGAAAGCACATAAAAATATTTATTGTTTTTCTTTTATGAATTTAAAGAATCTTTCAAAAAAGTTAATGAAACATGAACATGTGGATAGTCAAAGATGAACCATACATTCTAGCTTCAATGATATATAAATGACAGAAAAATACAAAGAAACTATCATGTCAATGAATTAGTGAGGTGTATCCAAGCATCTGCAAGAGTGGTGAACATCCAACTGCCATGTCCAAGAGAGAAATCTGCAATGAACCTTATGACTTTTCTAAATAAATTCAGAACATGTATTGGCAGCTTAGGTTTTAATGACAGAAAAGGAAACACAAACATAAACCTGTGATCTCATAATTATACATGATTACAGCAAGATAAATCTGGAAGCAATCTATGCATTTTATCATTCAATTTAAAACTCAAAGATAAATCTCATTATTTAAATCGAAGATATAATCACAACATTTATATTTTGATGAAGCAAATGATAGATGGTATTTATAATATAAACCTCCTACACATCACAGATCATTTAATCTAAAGATATCATACCTGCACATGTAACAAGATTAAAAAAACATAAATAACAACATTATAAACAAAAGGCTAAATCCAAAATGCATATATGCCGTTCTATTAAGTTTTTGGAATCAATTGTCCATTCTGTAGTCTTGGAAGAATTTTTTTGGATAATAGACTTTAAAGATTGGAAAAATTAATAAATAAATGATAATAATTAACCATGTATTGATAAAAAAGACTAAAGCTATTTAAATCAATGCATAATCAATTATTCAAAGAATATGAAGATATTATAATGAAAATAAAACCATTTTACTCATAGGACAAAAGCCATTACGCAATCTGGAATTTCATATTCTTCTTTGAAAATACTCGTCCATTCTCCCAAAGATTTCAGCCATCCATTACTCCGTTTGAAAAGAAATAAAAAGTTTACAAAAGCAATAATATACAAAAGAGAAAGGATTAAAATCCTCCTCTCCAATTCTTCCATCTCCACGGCTCTGATCTTTCTCATATATTTATAAAATGAATGAACAGTCTGGGCATCACTATTAATTTCCGCCACTTGAAATTTGCCTCTAAAAGAGACCCAAAAATCTCTCAAATCGTGCGTTTGTTTGGGAAAATATCTATGCAGAAGGTAAATGGGTCCATTTTGGTTCTGATTTTTCAACCCTTTCTTCAAATTCCTCACGGTTTGGTTGCAATCAATTCTGCAAAATCGCATGTATGATCTTGACATCTTTCCAAATTTTATCTGTTTTTGCTCATAAAATTATTTGTAGCAATCCAAAATTATTTTTGGATCAATCATATTGAACATATTTGGATAATAAAATCAATCCATGATCAGATCCGTATCAAATATTTGATAATAGAAACCTGTGAAACAAAAAGAAACCTAAATTAATAACCTAAAAATTGAGAATAAAACAAAATCTAGAAAAATCAAAAATGAATTTAAACTAACTACAACTTATAAACAAACATTGTTTATAATTTTATTTCAAATATGATCTAGAAGCTTCAAGTTAATGGAGAAAAAATATTAATTTTGGTTTTATACAAAATCAAACAAATGATAGATAATTCTTTGATTATTATTTTTTGTTTGTTAATTTGTGCGGGACCTGTTGGCTCGCGATTAACCTATGGCTTGAGAAACCGCGACTCAGGGGCATCTAAGCTATCAAAATCACCCAGGGATCGCACCCGGCCTGAGCCACACCAACCCTTAACATGGTTGGATTTTTTGTCCCCGCAGGTTTCGAACCGATGACTTTAACATCACGGAGTGGCTTAACAACACACTTCGTCACCGACTGTCCTACACCTCGGGGACAATTCTTTGATTATTATTATTTTGAAATGAGATGCAAAAAAAAATAATAATTAATTAATTAATTAATATCACCAAATGATTTCATGAAAATGAGAAACCAACCAAGATATTATTTGATGAAGTATTGAACACATTATTCAAAATAGTCAAAATTGCTAATGAGCAAAAGAAAGAACACATAATCATAATTTAAATGAAAGTACACATTTGATAAAAATTAACATTTTTGTTTGAATTGAGATTTTTATGCTCGTTTCTAACTTTTGACATATACTCTTGTAATAAATGTCTCATATTATAGTGAATGTCTTAAGTTTGTCTCAAAGCAAGTCAAGGTATGGAACTATTTGAAAAGGTTGATTTTGTATCTCACTATAATTATCAAGATTCTAATGGGGACCCTTTAAATTATGTAAAAATTTAGGGGGAGTTGTTGGGGCCCAACAAATGGCGACTTATTGGGTGAAGCAGTTATCTCTGATCTGGTAAGATTTCATCTCAAGAAGAAAATAATAAGACTTGAAAAGGATTTAAGCTCCCTGAAATAAATTCACTCTGAGACCATATTGTATTAGGATAAGCTCAATGTTATAACCAAACAATAGAATTTTTTTTGCAGAGGATTATAACTTGAAATAATGTCTTAATCAAAGAGTCACGATGTTTATAAAAGAACTTCAATACCATTGACAGAACCACTACTGCCAGCAGATGTCCATAGCCTTGACAAGGATGTCATTTAACCCACTCAAATGCTTTAATCCCATCCAATAGTTGTATCCACATGATGTATACTTCCATAAAATCTAATTTAAAAACATGTACCTACTACCTCTCGACCCGACATTGCTTCATTGCCAGTAGGCCTGTTCAGTACCCTGACGAAGTTGTCTTGGTATCATGTGTGCATTTACCCGCTGCCAGCGAGCCTGTTCAGTACTTTGATGGGTTTACACACACTTCCCACACATAAGTGCTTTCAACCCTCTTATGCCACTTTTAAATAATAATACAATTATAGATTTCTTAATGAAAAAGAGAGAGGGGTGACACTGGAGGTTAATTGCAATACAGATGAATAGTTGACCATGTAATTTATTTGCTTTAAAAATTGGAAGTTTTATCATGGTTTAGAGATTTTAGATTTCAGTTAAGAAATCATCTAGAGAATGGGGAAGCACTTAAAAGTGATTCCTTAAGAATATGGATGATGTAAAAAGTTTAAAGATCATTGTAATTCTCAAAGATTTAAACCATATCTCTGGTGTAATACTCTAGCAAAGATAATTTGAGGACAAAATGAGAGTGACAATTGACTTAAATATCAATTGTCTGAGCTATATCTTAATACCAGAACCTCTTTGAACTATTTCAATTTGCTTGAAAAACACAAGTCTTAAAATAAATGCTTCCTTCCACAATAGTTCTTTGATCAGAAATATATTGATTCAAAAACAAAGATAAGATGAAAACTAATTCAAAATAATCAAAGAAAACAAAAACACACAACAAACCAAATCAAATTTTATTAATGGGATTCAAAATCAAAAGTACACAAAATCAAAACAACAAAAGAAAACTTTTTAGGAAATGCTTTTGGCCAAAGATAAACTTGAGTTTTTGTATCCACTATCATCTCACTGTAAAATAAAGGAAGAACTAAATCATATAAAATATCATGTGCGATCAAGTTCTTTTGTTAAGATAGTGATGCATAAGATGTTACTTTGACCAAGCATTATTATTAAAAATAAAAGAGACTAAAAATAGGAAAATCCTCATTAAGATGAGTGCATTCCTACTCATGGCACCTTGGGTTAGGGTTGAATTGATAGTTTAAATTTACTTATCTCTTTATTTTCCATTTAAAATTTTCATGATGATACCGCGTTTTCGAAAAGAAATATTCAATGAAAAGAAGAGAGAAAAATATTTAAAGTAGACTTCCCTGACAACATCCATATTATGGTTCTCTTGGTGTGCCCGCTTGTGTTCATAACTGCATTATTACAAAAATAAAAACTGAGAAATAAAACTAAAAGAAAACCTACTCCTAAACCTATTGTAACTACTAAACAAATAAAAAATACTAAGTGAAGTCATGCTTCCAATGTAGCCATCGGAGTAACTCTAATCCTGCAATGGAAACAAGATCAAATATTACTAACAAGAATGGTAGTATATCGAAAAATAAAAAAAATATATCATACTTACCATTATCATCATCATTTAAAAATAAAGCAAGCATGACCTTACCATTCCCTTGAAACTTCTCGATGTACGAATCCTCCAACCATTCTGCAATCTTGTCATGATATGGGTCATAATGGCATGGAAGAGTGTAAGTAAGTTTGGAAAACTTGTCATTATTATAGGGACCTGACATAACCATCTGCCAAAGCCGAAATGCCCCATCCTCCTGACAATTCTCCAAGTGTTCATCAATTTCTTCACACGGAGGATCTAAAAAAATCATGTGATGCTTACTTCCTAGATATTTAGGTAAAAACAAAGCAAGTACAACTTTATCTTTATTATGAAGATTTTTTAGATACGAATCTTCAAGCCATTTTGAGATAATGTCATAAAAATTAGGATGCAAACTATGTCTTTGATTAAATGGATATATCAATGGGGAACACATCATAAGAGGATTCATGACATCAGTTAGATTATTGGTTTGAATGCTTCCTTTGATGAAATTGATCGTTTCAAAATGTGAAGCATAAAAATTAAAATTCGAACTAATCAAAGAACGAATATGCAATGTAGAATATTCGATCTCCATAAGGATAAATGCATTGTCTTTTTCAAAAATAAATCGTGTAAAATCATCTTGCAACATGTCTTTTTCCCATGCGAGTGATGAAAGTGAAAGAATGTCAAATCCAATTTCATAAATGTTATGTTTGGAATTAATTTCACTAAATTTTGGCATATCGAAAATATTTGATTGTGATTGCAAAGAGTAAGATACTGTGGGTAAAGTATCAAGTCCACCAGAATCTAAGAAGAGATCAGGATATAAATAGTAAAAGGAATAAAAAATAAGCACATGAAAAGAATCTCTTGAGCTATGATATTTAACAATGGTATTCTCAAGACATTCCTCTTCATTTTCATTAAAACTTTCACTCCATTTTGGTGATAAATTCTTCAACATAATATGATCATCTAAATTTGCCTCCTGTACAATAGATAATTCAAAACTTTCATGGAAAACGTCTGATCTTTCATGTTGATAAGGTACTATTTGTAGATGAGGGTTTAAGATTACTTCTTGCAATTGCAGATCTACATCTCTAATCAGTTTCATTGGAATGTTAGAATGCTTAAGATTATTTTCATCACCTAAGTCTTCTTCAATAACCAAATTTAAATATTGATTAGAGCAAGAGTTAGGAGAATGAGTACATTCACCTTGACCCAACATCGAATATTCTTCCATGATGGTCGAGGACTGAAAATACAATGATTTAGAGCAAAAACCAATTTGATTGTCAGTAAGAACATTTTCAATAGATTCTACCTCCATTTCTTGTTCAACATTTTCGGATGGATCCCTCTCATCCTGTGAACACAATTCTTCTTGCAATTAAGTGATAGTATTTGTAACTGCTTCATCATTTGTGATCGAATATGACTGGATGCAAGCATCATAGAGGC
>JASDQU010014829.1:94895-127985 GCA_032191745.1 Picea mariana
GTACTTGAACAATTAAGTGGGGTAAAAGGAGGTTTCCCCCTCAAAGAGGCTTATTATTTGAAATTATCTCTTTTTCAAGGCGTTGAGTACTTTTTCTGAGGTTTTTCTATGCTATATTGGTATTTGGTTCTTAACAGTAAAGCAAATTTTCTTCGATGTTTTATCGCAAACTATGCTGAGATCACTAAAGAGTTCATGCATTTACTAAAGAAGGGATTCCCCTTCCATTGGGATGAAGCCACTCAATGCTCTTTTGAAGTGTTGAAACATGCCCTCATGTCTTCTCCTCTGCTCCAAACTCCCAATTATAATAAATATTTCTTATTGTATTTGGCCACTGCAGAGTCGACCATCGGTATGGTCTTGGTTCAAGAGGATGATCTGCTTGAAGAGCATGCGATTTATTACTTGATTCAAGGCCTGGTTAGACTAGAAATCAACTACTCCGATGTTGAGAAGCTAGCATTGGAATAAGTGCATGCTATTTAGAAGTTCCATCATTATATTCTGCTACGTAAGACCACTGTCATTTCCGTTGTGAATCCATTCCAATACGTGTTGACACAACATGTCATTAGTGGAAAGATCAGTATATGGATCATTATCCTCCATGAATTTGACTTGGATTTTTTTTCTATGAAATCCAAAAAGTCACTGGTCTTTGTGGAACTTATCTCAGAACTTCTGGTCAAATCAGGTGATGTTACGCCTGAAGAATCACCGATTAAAGGAGATATTTTTTTGATTTCATCTTCAGACCCTTGGTATGGAGATATACTAATCTATCTCCAGACTTTGAAGTGCCCTGCATCTTCTTCTTGTGATAAGTGTCAAAGTATATGCCATCATGCAAAAAACTATCTCATGCTCGATGACACTTTGTATCGTCGAGGCGTAGATTGCATCCTTCGTCGGTGCATCACTCATGAAGAAGCATAACTTGTTCTTAATGACTGCCACACCAGAGAATGTGGTGTTAATTTGTCTGGGTTGGAAACAACCTAAAATATTCTGCGAGCCAAGTAATTTTGGCCGACGTTAATCAAGGATTGTGTTGAATCATTCAAAAAGTGCCACCCATGTCAGATCTTCTCTCAGAAGATGAGGGCACACCTCTCTACCATGTTTCCCGTCATTGTTGTTGGTCCTTTCACTAAATGAGGGATTGATTTCACTACATGCCACTTGGCCTCAGCCAGGGGGCATCGTTATATCATCGTAGCAGTAGCCTACTTCAAAAAGTGGGTCGAGTCTATGCCAACATTCAATAATGATGGTGAGACAACAACTCTCTTTATTTTCAATCAAATAATAGCTAGGTTCGACATCTCGAAGGAGATTGTCATTGACCATGGTAGTCACTTTGAGAACAATATGATGTCTGAGTTAAAGTCAAATCTTGGGTTGAGGCAAGAGCGTTCATCACCCTACTACCCACAAGGGAATGGTTAGGTGGAGGCTGTGAATAAGTCCCTCAAGACTATTCTACATCGAACGATCAATTCTTCCAAGTCCAATTGGCATTTGATGTTGTACTCAAAATTGTGGGCCTACCGAATGTCTGTAAAGATTGCCACCAGTTTCTCACCTTTTCAACTCATTTACGAGCTGGAAGCAGTCTTTCCTATAGAGTGCCAGATCCCATATCTAAAGTTGGTAGTATAGTTATTGCCAGACACTTCACCACTTGAGGAACGCTTAATATATCTCGAGTAGCTCGATGAACAACGATGTGATTTGGCCTTGGCTAACGAGGATCACAAGCAAAGAGTCAAGTGTTAGTATGATTGGTCTGTTCATCCTTGGATTTTCTCCGAAGGCGACCTTGTCCTGGTCTACGACCAATATAAGGATCCCCTAGGGGCAAGCAAGTTCAAACCCATGTGGTTTAGAACTTTCATTGTGAAGGAGGTACTAAAGAAGGGCACTAATCATCTGGTTGAATTTGAGGGGAACACTTTAGCAGAGCCTAGAAATGGGCTCTACCTCAAGAAGTATTACTCATAGGTGGGTCACCTTGGGTGACTTCTTGTACATATGTATAGTTCTTATACATTTTTTTTTTGTCTTTTTGTTTTATGGATGTGTCATTATTGATGTCATATTTTTCACTATGGCAGATTTCAAGTGAATTAGAGGTGTTCGTTGGGTTCGCAGATGACGCTAGCCATCACACTCGGATGCTTGCTTCCGCAGCTTGGGTGATCTTCACACCTCGAGGCCAATTTCTATCTTCTAGGGGTATCTGTTTAGGCTACACCACAAACAATGTCACCGAGTATAGTGAAGTGATAGAGTTACTTCATGACGCTTTTTCACATGGTATCTCTCACCTTCGACTCTACTTAGATGCACAACTGGTTTTGTCCCAGTTAAATGGGGTTTACCATGTTTATGATCCTACTCTACACTGATGATTCCTTAGGGTACGTCTCTTAGAACATTGCTTTGATTACATTATGTATATCCATGTTCTTAGGCGACTAAATCAAATGACAGGTAGTCTAGCTAATCAAGTATTAGATTGGCATATTGCACATACATAAACAGAAGCACACACATACACATGTACATACATTGTAAAAATGTGATCCATAAGACATGAAAAGATGTAAATATGCATATATATATCAAAAGTCTCAGAGTACATAGGTGGGTGCAATTGCCTCAAAAATAATATGTCTGGTATACATCGCGGGGCTTATGCCCTCAAAAATATACAAAAGAGTGCCCTCAACATGTAAGTGGTCCACCCTAGCTAAGCACATGGCCCGTTGGCCAGGGATGATTTTAACGATGGAAATTTATACTAAAATGTAGAAACCTGGGCTAATCTTACTAGTACTTAATATGGAAAATGTAAAATGTTTGGTGATAGATTTGTAAAAAATATTCAAATTTCTAAGGATTTTATATAGTTTCTATTAAATTTTGGCGATTTTTGAGGTAAAATAATTTTAGTCTATTGAATTTGGGCAAATTGTTTTTAGAAAAAATGGAAATTTGCGAATCTCTTTTTGGGAAAAACCATGGAAATTTGCGAAATTTTCACTATGGCCCTACCATAGTGAACGACGAAATTTTCCAAATGCCGAAAAAGCTGGACCCACATCCATGGCACCCCAACTTTGTGAGGTTGCATCAATGGTGGGAGATCCTTGATCTCATCCATGGGCACTGTACAAGTTAGCGCGGTGAGGTTCTGCTCCACCAATCTCAATACTCTCTCAGCCTCTCTGGTTGGAGGTCCAGTTGTTGTTGTTGTTGGTACGACGACTGATGCTGGTACTGCCTTTGGTCAAGGACATCGCTTGGTCCTCCTGAATTCCACTGGACACACTGGTCCCACATCTGTACATAAATAGATACATATTTTTCAGATACTCTGATACATATAAAAATGATATATATAAAAAAAACTAAAAAATTAAATAAATTTAAAAAGAAAATGTACCCATCTCTCCTCACTCAGCTCCAAGAGGTACGGGCATGTCCGGGTCCCTGGAAAAGTTGATCCCAGGATAGGGGTAGTCCTCTATCACTGGAATCTGCCATTCCCACCAGTTGAAAAATGCATCATCAAAGGCCTCTATGGTCTTCCCTCCTCCCTATCATGGCAACAATGTTGACCATCTACACACTGTTGGGAGCGAGGCCACATGCCCTTGCACAGTCTCTCATGGACTAAGACTGGGTACCCTCTCAAAGAAGAATGAACATAAATTGGTACCGAATCTGAATTTCTTGTTACTCCACCCATGACACTTGATGAGCTGCCTCTTCATGCAGTCAAGCATGGTCATACTCTAGTCGAACAATCATGCATTTAAGCACTGCACTGCACAATGCATGTGCGCCCAGGAGGCCTGATGTAAGGCCGTGGATCCAATGATCTTCCCAATAAGTAAAACTATCATCTTCAGTGATAGGTTGGTAATATTGTGGATCTACACCTGAGAACCCACCTTCTCAGTGCTAACCTCATAATACATTCCGATCAACTCAGTAATGTTGTGGGGCCCAGGGGGAAAATCATGCAAGTTGACTGATTCCCCTCTCCTCGAGAGGCCAGTCATAAAGTAGATGTCCTCATTCATTGGATTCAACGCCTGCCCTTCAAGCATAAACGCCTCAGCGTCAGGGTGCCAGTAATCCACCAAGGCATTCAACAGCCTAGATTGTGCCCTTATGAATGGACACCGGAAAAACTTCCACAACCTGCATTGTCTCAATGTGGCCATAGCCGCAGGGTCCTCATTGACCAAGATATCTATATCCTCATGCTCCCTCTCTCTATAGTGGACATACATCCTATTACATGACAAGTTCATGGGGGAGTTGGCTCTTTCTTTTCATAATTTTCCATGCTATTGAGGGTGTATGCGGGTTGTAGTGGACACAGTCACGTATGCACGTGGGAAAATTGTTTTCTTCCTATGGGAAAATTGTTTTCTTCCCATGGGCATACGTGGTCTATCCTTGGAAAACCCACATACATGTAGGGCCACCCCTTTTTAGGAGTGCATGCCCCCCCCCCAAAAAAACAAAAATAAATGAAAAAAGAAAGCATTGAAATGAAAGAGGGGTTAGTTTTTACTTACTTGGTCCAAGCGGAAGTTCATTTTGTCCTTTGAAGCTCCCAGAATCAACTCTTTTAGAAAAGAGGTATTTTTATCTTTTTGGTTAATTCTCAATTTGCAATGGTGAAAATGAGCTATCAGCGTCTATTTATAGACTTTTTTGGCCTTTTTTGCCACATTTTTGAACCCTTTTGTTGTTTTTTCTGGCTTGATAATCATTTAACATGGTTCTTGAGTTTCTCATTGGATGTTATGATACACTCCACTTTTGGTTTGGAAATATTTTTGAGAGATGGGTCAGTTTTAAAGATTCTTTGGTAAAATTCGTTTTTACAAATTTTTGCATTTAAGTTAGGATTCCACCTCCACTTTTGCATATCGTTGTCTTTTTCTCTTTGCCATAGGATCGATCCCACCGAATTGCAACACATAACCATCATTTCTTCTTTATAAGTGTTGTAATTTAGTGGTAGAGCCTACCTCCACATGGATGTCCTAGGTAGATCCTCGTTGCATTTTGGTGTCCATGTCGTCATTAATGACATTAGGGCTAGGAGTCCTTGTTAGTCCTATCATGATTACAGGATTGAGCCTCATATATCTGATATGTCATCACTCTTGGCCCCACCCTTGGGACTCCCAGAAAATGAGTCTTCTTTTAATCCCTTTTCAGACTATCTAAACATAAAAAGATTGTCAAGCGTTCTAGTTGTCCTTCATGCTCGCCAAACTAAAATTTGAAGTCATGTCTGTCCGGCGGTAGTTTACCTCTTTTTTAGTCTGAATGGTCAATTGTACGAACAAAGGTATACTCTAGGAACTCCGGTTCGCTAGAAGAGTATTCTTAGGTATAAGTTTAACCCTTTTTCAGGCTTGAGGGACTAAATTTACGAAAAAGGAATCCCCACAGAGTCCATAGTTAAGCTCTTTTCAGACTCCTAAAATTGAAAAGATTGTCGAGTGACCTTGTTACTTCACACTCATTAAACTGGTTCAAAAGAACATCCCTTATGGAGTCCATAGTTAAGCTCTTTTCAGACTACTTAAAATTGAAAAGATCGCTAAGTGACCTTGTTCTTTCACACTCATTAAATTGGTTTAGAAAAATATCTGCTGCCATGAGTTTACCCCTTTTTTTGGCCTGTAGATTAAGGAGGAAAAAGGTACACCTCCAGAGATTCATCTCGCCAGGAGAGTTCTCCTAAGTAGATTTTATACTTTTTTGGGTTAAGGAGACTAAATCTAGAAAAAGGATGGGAGTCCATAGTTAAGCTCTTTTCAGACTCCTTAAAATTGAAAAGATTGTCGAGTGATATTGTCTGTGTCATACTCGTTAAAATGGTTTTGAATATACATATTTTCAGTGCTACTTTACCTCTTTTTCGAGTTGACTAGAATACCTTTGAAAAAGGTACCCCAATGGAGTCTTCTTTTACATTTTTTCAGACTCTCTAAATATGAAAAACCATCGAGCTTACCTTCTCTGGGATGTTGAAAAATACATTGAAGGGGGTTTCATCATGTCTTTCTAATAACAGTTGTATCTCTATGTCTTTGTCTTAATGTTGGATCCATGTTGCTCTCAACTGAACCTTTGAAGCATGCCTTATATACAAGCCTTCTAGCAGTTTTCCTCTGTGACCTGACACCTTGACCCATGGGGGAATTTTCCCCGAGTGCCCTTTTCCTGCACATGTCTCCTTGCTATGAGCATTAGTGTGTTCCTTTCTCTTGGAACTAGTATGCTTGCAACATTCATTCCTCCTTTGTAATGTAGCATTCTTTTATTCTTTTTCAAGATCTTCAAAATATTGAAAAAGACAAAAAAATCAAATATACCCCAAAAAGAGGACGGAAAAAGTATTTTCGTTTTATGGCAGCACAATGAGTCAGCCTTGGACAAAGCACATCCTTTCATTTGTCATCAATCTTTGGTATTTAATATGACCTTAGGAAGTTGTTCTCGCTACATAGAGATGTGTCCTCCTCCATTTGGTTATCCTTCCAAACACATGGAGAGTTTGCATTGCCTCCTACATTGTGAACTTGTGTCAATTTCATGTTGCCTGAGTCTTATCATCAGTCATGATATTTTCCAAGGGAATTTTTAGCCAACCTGAGTTGGCCTTTATGTATTTTTTCTCTTGAACTCATGCCCGACTATCCCAAAAGTCCAATCAAGTCTTTGTTCGAAATCAATGAAGTTCTTTTCTTGATCACCGAGATCCTCTTGTTTGTTCCCTGACGAGCCATTGAAGACCTTTGAGTAGTGAATTAATACACTCACATTACACTCCTACCTGAGTTTTGAAGATCTTGAAGTTGTTTCTCAAGCTTTGAAGGCCTCATCTCCAGCCATCAGGAGTCATTTGGCTTCTTGAAGATGGATACTATACATGTATATCTTTGATTTTGAGATGTAGATCCACTGTGTATTGCTCTCGGATACACTTTATATAGTTATATAACATGGATTTGCAGTGTGATTGGAAACCATAATTTATTTCATCCCGAGCATGGGTATGCTCGCCTCGGTGAGACAATTGTTGTTTTTGTAGATGGCACCTTCTGAAATCTAGTCCCGGGCTCACTCGCTTTGTACGTTGGTGAATATTTGTAATGTATTTCTTCCATCAGATGCTCTTCTGACCTCACACATTAGGGGAAAGCTGTTATAACCCTAAATTTCACCATACACGCATACCTGGCATCGGACCCTCTTACTTTCTATTTTTTCCAAGCCATCACTGAGAAGCTCTTCTTAAAAAACCTATTTTTGAATATGTATGTGCCCTACACCACTATTGCCCATGTACACACAATTTCTCCACCACTACATCTCACATACGCATGCTAGATGGACCATTACAACCCGCATATACCCACAAAATTTGCAAAAATTAAAAAGTTGCAAGGAATTCGTTGAGATTATGGGCTATTGGGTAGTTTTCCAACCGTCCCACTGCCTATAGCCCGTCACCCAACTGAATAACCATCCTTTTCTCATACAAAAGGAGGTGTTGGGGTCTCATTCCAAATATAATCTTAAGAACAATGAAACTCTTCCTGTTTCACATCCCGTCCTTGCCCCATATAATTACAACCACCTTGTGAGACTTGTATCAGAATTTCCCATCCTGACCCTTTTTCCTCCATCATAAGCCTATGCCATTTCCCTAGAATAAGTGTGAGAGGAGAAATATATTTTGAAGCATAGTTGGATCTTGGTGAAGAGAATCCTGGACCAGGTTCGCGAAGAAGTTGTCAATCTCATTGTAAGTAAACATTGTGATATCAATAAAAGGAATACTTTTTATGTCCCGAAATATGATGTGTCAAATATATATGTTTGATTTATGTTTTATACTGACATCTAACCCATGATTCATATATGAGAAGCATGTTTTTAGTTCCCTATTTATCTGTTTGTGAATGCAGGCCAGCCTTGGGAGGAGGCTTGTAGTCAGCAGAGCAATAGAACATGAAAGGATAGACACCGGACGAAGATTTAAAGGTAGAGTTACCAGATCTTTTCACTTTGTATTTCATGCATGAATGTGGGGTATATTCGTGGTAGTTATAAAAATTAGGAGACTTTTAGATGGTTAGATCTGCCTACATGTTGAACCCTAGTGTAGTCCATAGGGGGGATTTCCCGCTATAGCAATAGGTACCTAATTGTAGTTGGAGAAGCCATCAATGAAATAATAACATTCATATCCCACAACTTCATTGATGATTTCATCAACAAATGGTGTAAGTAATGGATAAGTTACTATAAGTTTTTTCAGTCCTCTGAAGTCGACACATATTCTTAGTTTCTTTGGGTCACACTTCTTGGGTTTCATGACCATCAAACTGTCCCACTCTAACTTATCGATTGGATATATAATGCCAGCACCTAGCATTACTTTTATCTACTTTTGGATGATGGAATTATATTTATGTGCCAACTTATATGGTCATTATTTGATAAGTTTGGCCCCAGGGATGAGGTTGATTTTGATCTATCCCATATCTTGTACCAACCCTTTAAGATATTTTTAATCTCATGCAAATATATCCCAGTATTCCTTTAGTAGGTCGATAATTTCCATGGTTTTATTGTCATACCAATAGTCACCTATTTTGGCCATTTTTGGTTGATCATCTATTGAGATGTTGAACTCTTTGGTCTTGATTTTTGAATCCATCAACTCAGGGAATTTGGATTTATCCAATTGGTGTTTTCCTTCCATGACTTTATTATAGCTTGAGGGGAAGTTTAGTTTTTATATATCTTCATTTTATTTTTTTTCTTCCTTCATCACTGAGCGGATTTGTTTTACATAATTTTGTACTCCTGAATGGTTTTTCTTTCATAGCAATCCCTGCCCTAGAAAACTCATGTTTTCCATATCTATTTGACAAGCTATGGCATTGTCTTAATTGTGTGTTGACACAAAATTGCAAGTCGAATTTGATCCCATGTCTACATTATCTTTTCCTTTCTTCTAAATTTCATTGGGGCTTGATTTTTCCAAAAATAATTTTGCTCTGTCTTGCTGTATCTTGCAACCGTGCTTCTTTGGGTTTGAATTCAAAGTCTTTGAGGAAATTCCTTTTGATTTCATTCCAATCAAATGAATATCCACATGATTCTTAGATTTTATAGAACCTGTGTGGTATATCATCAAATGTATTTTGGAACATATGTGGCCACACTCTTTCATATTAATAGTCTTGTCTTCTCCATTCTTTCTCACATTTTTGGATTTGAGAGTCTGGTTCGAACCCAGGTTTAAAAGTCAAGATGTCAAGGTTTGTTGACAATTTTTTTCCACCAAATATTTCCACAAAATATAGGGTGGAAGTATTCCATGTTTGCAGTCCTAGTGAATGTGTTTCCCACCATCGGGTTGCTTGGCTTGTTAAAGATTAGACTAAGCTTTTTACTCTCCCCTATTCTCTAGATGATTTAGATGTTGGTTGTGGAGCTTGATTATATTCTTGATTCAAAGGTATTGTCTCAGTCATATTTGGATCCTATTTCCTGACGAGGGGGTGTGGGGGGGATTCCCCCCCCAAATCAGTTTCCAGGGGGGGCAAAGACAATCTTTTAGAGTCCCCCTGAAGAGAAGTTTTTGGGAAAATTGGCTTGTAAAATATTGTAATTTCGTAGTCAATCCAGATCGTTCATTATAAGGTTTCATATATGAAAGTATAAATTATGTTAGGGTTTTCCATGGAACGAGACCCTCTTCTATGTATCTGAGAATTATATTTCTGCGATGTAGGTGAGTGAATATTGTATTCTGAGAGAAGAAACTATGAGAGAAAAAAGACAAAGTTATAGTGGGTGTGTTGTAGGTTGTATCCATTCATTTGATTGATAATAATAAAAGAAGGACCTACCAATTTCTCTGGTGGATGTAGCCCATATTGGGTGAACCACGTATATATGTGCCTTTATTGTATTATGTATCTTTTGTGTTTTATTTCTACATTTTTTTTATTGACTTTCTCTATGATCCTAGTTTTCTAACAATTGGTATCATAGTGAAAGGTAACTTGCAGGAAAAAAAAATTCTAGTTCGAGTGGGAGCAATGTGATGCAGTGCCCCCAGCTCAGCAGGGTCTACTGACCTCCCGGTCTTTGGATCTTCTCAATCTTCGAGCTGGAGCAGCTCTTCGATTCCCCACCAAAATCTTCAAGAAATGTCCATAGGTCCTTTTCATGAAACTTCACTGTGAGAACAAGCACCGGGCGCAATCTTCTCTCATGCGACCACTGGCTGTGATCGCGAGCCTAACCTAAAAGGAATTTCATGATTTCACGTGTCGGGTCTTTGCATGTGAATCATCCCGGTTCTCCCAATCTCTGAAACCCCGACATGAGTTTAGCATGTACCAACTCCTCCCTTATCTTTCCTCAATGTGACCTCTGGTCATGACCTGGGGCTCAACCCTCAAGAACGTTGGGATTTCACATATCAGGAACTCCCAATATGATTAGATCTACAATCCATGATCTTACCTCGATCAACGACTATGATCAAGTCATGATTTCACATTTTGTGACTTTGGATGTTGGTTCAACTTTGTTCTCCTGATCCCCAATTTCTTGATATTTGCAAGCATCAGATCGACGGTCCAAACTTTTCCTTCGATCAACGACTGTGATCAAGTCGAGATTTCACGTTTTGCAACTTTGGGAGTCTCCTTACTTCTGTTTTCTTGGTATCCGAGATCATGATGGCACTAGATCGACGGTCCAGATCTTCCTAGATCCAACGACCCAAATCAATTCGGAATTTCACCTTTCACTCCTTTACCTCTTATGGAGTCCCTTCGACACTTAGCCAAATTCTAAATCTGTGCACTCCTTGCAGCAGATTCCTATGCAAGACTTGGTTCTTGCGGATGATTGTGCACGCCTTGTAGCAGTCGCTTTGCACTCCTTGCAAAGGGGAAATTTTGTGTTGTCTCTTCTGAGATTCAGAATCTAAACAGATCCCATCACACACTCCTTGCATTATGTGTGCACACCTTGCACTCACTCAACATAAGAGAAACAATTGAAACGTATACTAACATTCACAGTTTCATCCATTCATAACGAAATTCATTCATTTATGAAAACACAACAATAGAGAATTACAAACAGTAACAATGCTACGCATTTGAGTCAATTTTCCTCTGTCATATTCATTCAAAAGTAAATGGCTACAGCTAATATCAAAACAATAACTCAAAACTCAGAAAATTCCTACTAACTCGCAGCAGCCTCATTTGGGCATACAAAACCTCTATTTATCTCATAGGGTCCTTAGGGTCCCCCCCCCGACTAATCGTCTTATCGAAAAACAAAAAAAACTCTAACTGCTACCTAAGTTCAGTTACATTCAAGACTCAGAGTGAAACTCCCAGATCACTCGTGATCATTCGCTCCCAAGCATTTGAACTTTTTCCATTTTTCCAATCAGATTCGAAAGATTCGTAGTAACTCCCAGCATTTTAGATTTCGAAATGATCCCCAGGCACTGAGTTGTCCTTCCATGAGTGCTCACTGACGATGCTCCTGCATCACAATGGCGAAATATGGAAATTTTAGGGTCGAGAAGTTTAATTGCCAAAACTACTTGTTATGGAAGATGAAAATGGAAGACTATCGATATCAGAAGTATTGTTTCCTACCATTGGGCATAAAATTAAAGAAACCGATGAGTATGAAGGAAAAATAATGGGAGGTTCTTGACAAAAAGGCACTAGGAATGATATGACTATTCCTGGTAGTTTTGATGGCCTTAAACATTTCAAAATAAAAGGAAACATAGAATATAATGAAGGCATTAGCTAAAATATATGAAAAAATATTGGCCTCCAACAAGGAATTTGTAATGAAGTGATTATTTAATATGAATATGTCATAAGGTGGGTCTATTTCTGATCATTTAAATGAATTTAATATGGTTACTAATCAACTAAATCTTGTAGGAGTGAAATTTGATGATGTTGTTGGTGTTATCCTTAGTGAGGAAATGTGACAGAAAAGCATGGGTGAGATATCAAGGAATGAATTGACCATGGAGAACAAGGGTAGTCAAAGGGAAAGATAAAAGAGCCCAAGTAACCATGGGAATTCTAGGAAGGGCATATCCAAATCCAAACTAGCAAAGATTGAGTGCTAGAATTGTGGGAAGAAAGGACATCTAAAGAAAGAATGCATATCTCCAAAGAGACAAGGAGATGGACAACAAGATAAAAATCAGGAAGAAAATGTAGCATGTGATGTGTTACAAGATGCTTTGATTCTTTATTTAGATAATGTTATTGATTCTTGGGTATTATATTTAGGGGATTCATTTCATGCCACACCCCAAGGAAATATTTTTAATATAATGTTCAAGGTGATTTTGGACAAGTTTATTTGGGTGATGACGAACCATGCAAAATTGTTGGAATGGGTAAGGTAAAAATAAATTTAAAGAATGTAAACCAATGGTTGCTAAAATAGGTGAGGCATGTTCTATATTTGAGATGAAATATGATTTCAACAGAGTAGTTGGGAAGTGAAGGTTTTATATCTACATTTATAGAAAATACATGGAATGTAACTAAAGGATTACTGGTAATAGAAAAAGGAGAGAAGGTAGGTACATTGTATTTATGTATTGGTAACACTGACTCTTCTATATATTTAGCTTCTACAGGAGTGGATACAACACTCTGGCATCATAGGTTTGGAAACGTGAGTGAAAAGGGGATGTAGATACTCCACAAAAGGAATTTGTTTCCAAATCTTAAACAAGTTGATTTGGATTTCTATGAGAACTGTGTTTATGGAAAACAAAAGAGAGTCATATTTCTTAAAGTTGGGAAGGAAAATAAGAGTGAAAAGTTAGAGCTTGTGCATATATATGTATGGGGACCAAATCAAGTATCATCTCTTGGAGAGCTTTGGTTGAGAATGAGATAGGAAAAATGTTGAAGTGTCTCAGATTAGATAATGAAGGTGAATATGGTAGCAAGGAGTTTTATAATTATTGTTCATACCATGAGATTCATAGAGAGAAGATAATTCTAGGAACACCACAAGAAAATGGTGTGTCATAAAGGATGAACAAGACAATCATGGAACGTGCAAGGAGTATGAGATTGCATGTAGGGTTTCCATTACAGTTTTAGGAATATGTTGTAGATACTTTGTTTACTTAATAAACAAGGGTCCTTCAATATCCTTGGATGGTGGCATTACATAGCAGGAATGGATAGGTAAAATGATAAACTACTCATTTTTTAAGATTTTAGGTTGTGAAACATTTGTTCATATTGAGAAAGAAAATAGAACAAAGCTTGAGGAAAAATCCAAAAAGTGTACCTTTATTGGATACGGTGTTAATGATTTCGGTTATCGCTTATGGGATTATGAAAATCACAAAATCATTAGGAGTAGAGATGTGGTATTCAATGAAAAGTTCATGTACAAAGATAAATTGCAGGGAAAGAAACGGGAAAAGGAAAACAAAAAATACACAGTGCTTGATGAAATAAAAGAAAATAGAATTCCAAAGGTATCAAAAAATAAAAATGTACAACAACAGGAGTAGAAGGTACCTCAAACACCTACAAGTGTTGTTATGATATCTACCAGGTTAAGTCGACCCCCTAAACAATACTCTCCTTCATTGTATTATGTATTCTTAATTGATTCTGGTGAACTAGAAATTTATGAAGAGGTAATGAAGGTAGACACTAAAAATAAGTGGGAGAAAGACATGAAAGAGGAAATGGACTCCTTGGTAAATAACCAAACTTTGGACTTGGTTCAGTTACCTACAAAAAAAAGAGAATTGTAGAATAAATGGGATTACAGGTTGAAGGAAGAACATGGAGGCAAGAAGTGGTACAAGGTCAATGTAAATATGTTGAACCTGCACATAATAGATCTAGCTAGAAAATACCACACATATTTGTAGAGAGAAATTGAGAAAGAAGAAGAAAGAGAGAAAGAATGGAAGAATTCTCATTAACCGTAATGAATAATGAATAATTTACACATGATATACTCTGTATAACTCAACCAATGTGCACTGGAGGTGAATCTGATGCACCATAGTGGTGGTATAGAGTGATTTAGAAACACACCAGTAGTTACGAGAGTGAACTGCCACCTAGTCTAGTTGCTCGAGAAGTTACGAGAGTGAACTTCCACCTAGCTGAGTTAATTAGTCTACCAGTCTTTAGTTAACTGACTGAAACAAAGTGAAGTGAGGAGGAGATCAGGGAATCATGGGTAATGCGCTAGTCTAGTGATGATCCCAATGAAAATGCACATTATCTAGTGATGATCCCAATGTTACATGGTGACAAAACCAATGCAACATCTAGACTCCACTCAACTAGTCAAACTGAAGTGAAAATTGGAGAGAATATTCTCCTAGAGGAATATTCTCCCTAAATTTTAGGAGACTGAATAAAGACTAATAAACATAGGAAAAACCTTAGGAAAAAGAAATCCTAGGTGTGAGTGAAGTAACTCCAACAGTTAGACTTATTGTAAAGGCGATTGCACAAAAGAAAGGTATAGATTTTGATGAAACATTTTCTCTTGTTGTTAAAATGACTTCGATTTGGACTATTTAAGTCTTGTGGTAGTCAAAGATTTTCATCTTGACCAATTAGATGTAAAAACAAATTTTGTCCATGGGGATTTGGAGGAAGATATTTATATGCAACAGGCATAGGGGTATGAGGTCAAAGGGAAGGATAATTTGGTATGCAAGTTGAAGAAGAGCTTGTATGGACTAAAGCAAGCTCCAAGGAAATGGTATTTGAAGTTTGAAAGGTTTACTAATGAAAAAGGTTATAGTAGATGCTATTTTTATCATTGTGTTTATTTTAAAAGGATATAAATTGAAGGTATATTATCTTTCTATTGTATGTAGATGACATTCTTGTTGCAGGGTATAACATGTAGGATAAAATTGTGCTCAAAAGGAAATTAGTGATATCATTTGTGATGAAGGATTTGGGTGACACAAAGAAAATCATTGGTATGAGAATAACAAGAGACTGGAAAAATCACAAATTGATATTGTCTCAAGGTGAGTACATAGAGAAGGTATTGGAGAGGTTTAGAATGAAGAATGAAAAACCAATTAGTACGCCTTTGGCCATCCATTTCAAATTAACCAAGGAAATGTGTCCCAAGACATAGGAGAGGATATAATACATTTCCTAGGTCCCTTATTCTTTAGCAGTTGGCAATTTATGTATGCGATGGTGTGCACAAGACCAGATATTTCACATGTAGTGTGAGTTATGAGTAGGTATATGAAAAATATAGGTAAAGGAGATTGGGAGGAATAAAGTGGATTCTCAAGTATTTGAGAGGTACTACTACTCATGCATTATGTTTTATAGGTTCAAACATTGTTCTATAGGGATATGTTGATTCATATATAGAAAGTGATCAAGGTGGTAGGAGGAGCACCACAAGGTATGTTTTTAGTGTAGGTGGAACAACAATAAGTTGTATTTTGAAACTAAAAAATATCATTGTACTTTCAACCATGGAAGCATAGTATGTTGTTCCTATAGAGGCTAGTAAAGAGATGACTTGGTTATAGAGTTTTATGGAGAATTAAGAAAGAAACATAAGAATAGCAGGTTGTAATATGACATCCAGAGTGCCATTCATATTTCAAATAACTCATCCTTCCATTCCAAGACTAAAAATATACATCTCAGGTACCATTTCATGCGATCCATTTTGGAAGATGGACAAGTGAAGTTGGAAAAGATACATACTAGCCAGAATAATACATACTTGTTAACAAAGATAGTAACCAGGGATAAATTGAATTCTTTCTCAGTTTCAATTGGTCTTAAAGAATGAAGGCGAAGACGAAAAATGTGCCAGGTCCATGGTGGATCATATTCCTGTTGGTATGTTTATAGGCAGTGTGTGCTTGTCGTTGATGGAAAGAACAACAACAATGTTGGTAGGTTTATAGGCAGAGTGTGCATAATAAGAACAATAGAAAAGAAACAAAAGGTTTACAGGCAGAGTGTGCATGGCAAGAAAAACATCGAAAACACAAAAGGTTTACAGGAAGAGTGTGCATGCCAAGAACAACAATGAAGACACAAAAGATCAATCTCGAGAATCTCATAAGGAATAGAGTAGAGTTGCACGCAGAGCAAAAGTGTGTGTCAGGGCCATTACCAAATCTCAGGAGAGATAACATTCTTAGAGACGCAGATGAGACCCAAAGTCATTAGGACTCACAGAGCGATAGTGGCCGTTGGATCACCAATCCTAAATACCCGATGTACATTAGATCAGAGTCCAGTGACTAGAGGAAGCACAGAGGAGAAGTACAGATCTGATCCATTGGATTTGAGCACCAATGACTAGCAACCGTTGGATCCAGTATAACTGCGAAGAGCATAGTGACCGAGAGCCATCCTCCAACTCCGTGATATGAGAAGTCACAAAATGATCTGGTTCATTGGATCCAGAGGACACGTGGTGAGAGACCAAAATTTCGCTGACTCGCGAGATGGAGAAGTCAAAGGTGAGATTTGTAGGAACTCGTGATATGCAAAGTCGCAAAATGATCTAGGTCATTGGATCACAGATGATAGTGGATCATTGATATGTCAAGCATGGTTTCAGAATATTAGAAGTCAAGAGAGTCAAGGTTGACTCACATCCAAACACTCGATACAGGAGGTCATGATTTGATCGCAACCGTCGATCAGAGGGAGAGATCTTGAAAGTTGATATGATATGAAGAATTTCAGAGTTTCATGAGTTGGAAGTTTCGAGGCAACTCATAGCAGGAGTTCATGATATGAGAAATCTTGAAGCACCCCTCTTGATTGGCCCCTAGTCACAGTTGGTGGTCACATTGATGAGGTTAAGGGAGGAGCTAGCATGCCACTAGGCTTTACAATGGAGATCACCGAAATCACGAAATTCCTTTTTAAATAGGGTTGTGGTCACAGCCAGTGGTCACATCAACAAAAGAGAAGGGAAGGAGCTAGCATTGTGAGGCTCCACCTCGGAGTTTCACGAGTTGGGAGAATCGAGGCAACTCGCAGTACAACTTTGAAAAATGCGAAGTCCCGATAAGATCTGGATCGTTGGATCACATAGGGTTGTGGGCCGTCGATCTACCATAGAGTGTTGAATCAGGAATCCGGAGTTGGAATATTTTGGTTTGGCTCACGTTCAAACACCTGACACTTGAGGTCATGATTTGATCACAGTCATTGATATCGAAAGGCGAGATCTCGTTTGCAGGCTTGAGAGGATAGATCTAAACCATCTGTTAAAGAGAACTGTCAAGATCATGAGATCGACAGTCATGATCCATTGTGGGGCCAAAACATGCTTAGACCTTAATTTTTCATTAGAGGACCACAATTAAAACGATGGTTTTGGAAAAAGGACACGTGGATTCTTGTAATGAATTGTGGGGAGAAAAGAGGGTTTCCCTCAAACCTCTTTTGGATTCTCTCACAATTGTGTGGTCATGTGAAGTTCGTAGCCCAAGGTCATATCATGAAAAGGATCTAGCGCTCACTAAACGGAGCTCAGGAAGCACCTTTTGAATAGATGTTTGGTCACCGTCAGTGGTCATGTGAAGGAAGGAGCTTAGAATCCAAAGAAGCCATAACTGACTGGTTGTAACTGCCAGAACAAAGTGATTGTATCGGTCAGAGAACTCGAGGAGATGGACGGTGATTTCCAGAGAAGTTGAAGAGTCTCGAGGTAACTTCTAGTGGAATAAAGACTCATCATAGAGACAATCGACAGATGGGAAAAGCATCGAAGACTATAACTGTAACAGAGAGGATAAGCTCAATTGTGACAGAGAAGATGAAGAGTCGCACTACCATAGAAGGAAGAGAATATCAGGACAAGCCACTGATGATGAACAGACTCAATATAGCTACCAAAGAAGACAATGAGCTACATGATGATCAGGTAGAGGAATCAACATGACAAAAATATGTAGAACAAAGAAGTAATGAAAACTACGAGGTAGCTATGCAGTTATGAGGAAGAGATGCAGTAAAAGGGAAGAAAAGTGACATTGTAAACAGTATGCAAAGGCATTGCAAAGAGGATGCAGTTGGTGCATAGAGAATATAAAAATGCAGAACAAAGAAGAGATGGTTGTTGTTGTTGAGTGTGATTGATGCGGGTAGAAGCATGTAGTGTGCAGGAGCTGAAGCGCAGAAGAAGAAAGGAACAAAAATAAATATCTGAGAGAAGAACAAAAAGCGCAGTAGACACGAGGAGAGAGACGTTGGTGTAGGCAGAGAAAAAAAGTGTATCAGAATAGTGATGATACTAGTAAGCCATAGATAAATTTTGTATCACTATGGTAAATTCAAGAAAAAAAAGATTTATATTTCAGAGTGGTAGGGAGGTGTTAGGGAGGACTGTTGTCCTCAAAGTTTCAAGTGGGTTCATGAACACAGGGAGTTATAGATTCCATCTAGTTGTAGCCAAAAAAACCAGGGTGGGAGGGTAGTGCAAGGGAGAACTATTGTTCTCTGTTATACAGGTTGGTGCCTCTATGACTGGAAGTTGGTGCTTCCATCCAATTGGTGCTGGAACACTCAGGGAGTTGGTGCTTCCTTTTAGTGGGTGCTAGAGAAACCAGAGAGTTGGTGCTCTTAGCAAGTTGCAACTTATACAGGTTGGTGCCTGTGTGTCTAGAAGTTGGTGCTGGAACACAAAGGGAGTTGGTGCTTCCTTCTAGTGGGTGCTAGAGAAACCAGAGATTTAGTGCTCTCAACAAGTTTTTTCTTGCAAAACAGAGGTGGTAGCCTCAAAGGGAGTTGGTTCCCCTAAGAATGATAATGTACAAAAAATAAATATTACTTATCATATGAAGAAGAAGAGGTTTTTCCCTTTATGGGTTTCCTCGGGAAATATATGTCTCTTTATATTTCATGTGTGTGATTGGTGTTGGATATTCTATTGCTTACTTCCCTGCATTATTGCGATCTTCATTGAGTGTTCTGAAAGAGTTTAAAATGGGCATAATTGTTTAAGCACAGTGACAACTGATTCACCTCCGCCCTCAGTTGTTCAAAAATTGGTATCAAAGAAATTTCCATTTATTAAGGGTACATCCTAGAGCTTAAACATGACTCGCCATGGAGGAACTTCAACCAATAAGACCCCCCTGGTCAATGGAACAAAATTTGGCTTCTGGAATGTTAGGATGAGAACCTACATAATGGCTTTAGGTGCAGATGTCTGGGATGTGGTAGATACTGGTTATGTAAAGCCAATTGTACTAGCCAATAAGGATGACAAGCTAGAATTCAGCTTTAACGCTAAGTCTATGAATGCTATTCTGAGTGGGCTTGCAGGAGAAAGATTTGTAAAAGTAATGCACTTAGAATATGCCAATGAAATGTGGGACAAACTCATTAGTTGTTATGAAGGTAATGAGAAGGTAAAGGATGCCAAGCTTCAAACCTACATATTACAGTTTGAACAACTAAAGATGAATGAGGATGAGACAATTAATAGATTTTTCTTAAGAGTTGAGGAGCTTGTGAATGCCATGAAAGGTCTTGGTGAGAATATTGAAGACGTATTATTATTTGAGAAGATTTTAAGATCTCTCCCTGATAAATTCAATCCAAAAGTTTCTGCAGTAGAAGAACTAAATGATCTTAAGACTCTGTCTATTGATCAACTCCTAGGAACTCTAACTTCTTATGAAATGAGGATTAGTAAAGATAAATCTACCACTAGAGAAGAATCATTTAAAAAAAATAAGAATGAGGATTCTGAGCCTGATGAAATTGAATAAATTTTTTAAGAATACTAAAGAAAGGATCAGGCAAGTACCAAGGCAAGTTTCCCTTCAAATGTTTTAATTGTGGAAAGATAGGTCACTTTGCATCTAAGTGTCCAGAAAAGAAGGAGGATTAGAACTCTGAAGGTGAATAGAAGTACAAATCCAAAGGATTTGATAAAAATAAAAGTTTATGTGTAAACAATGACGACTCTTCAAAAGACACAGATAATGACTCTTCCTATGAATATAAGGTAAATGACTTCGTGATTATGGACAAAAAGGCTTATGATAATAAAATCATAGGAAGTGATGTTGATGATGAAGAAGCTGTGGTTGACTTGGAGGGAGAGATTATTAGTGCTTTGGAAAATATTTATAGACTCAGACTTAAGAAGAGAAAGCAAAAACAATTGTTGATACAGTTCGAGAAAGGTAGTTAAAAACCTAATGAATACTTTTCCCTACTAAAAGTGGAATTAGAAGAGGCAAAGAAAATATAGGACATTCTGAAACATCAGTTATCAGAGAAGAATGCAAGATGTGAAACTCTGGAAGAAGAAGTAGTGAAAACTAGAAAAGTGTTGGAGAAGTTTAAAGCCTTGTATCACCAGAATCTGTCAAGTATCAAAGCCTCAGAAGGATTAGCCACCATTTTGAATCCAAAAAGGAATCAAAAGTTGAAAACTTGTTTGGTTTATAAAGAGGGATCAAGTAGTGGTCAGCCAAGCAACAAAGAACCCATCAAGTTTGTCAAATCTACAACCAATGACAACATCAAACCTATAGAAACAAAAGAAGATAATCAACCACCAAGGAGTAAAGAAAAAGGTGCTAGAACTAAATCTGTAGAAAAAATAAATAATACACCCTATGCTCAAGGAAATCATCAACATGGAATAAATCGACCTGCTCAAATAAGACAACCATTTTCCAGGTACAAACATTTTTTCTATGCATATTGTTTCTACTGTTCTAACTTTGGCCACAAAGCTGTAAATTGTTACTTAAGATTTAGACATGAGCAATCAAGACACCCAAGGAATACATATCTACCACAAAAAAGAATGATACAACCAAGTAACAAACAACCACATAATGCAAATGGTCAAATTAAGTTTAGAGACATGCAACTGAGGAGGTCAAGAAATAATGAACAACCAATGAGTAGACAACATTACACCAATCACTTTGACCTATTGAACCATGAGCTCAAATGATATAACTGTCATAACTTTGGTCACAAGGCTGTACATTTCCATCTGAATAATTACAAAGCAGATCCAAGGATAAAACCCTTAGGTAGAAATGCCAGCACATGGAAAAAGAAAGATAGTGAAAAATGTGGTCTAGTATTTTCAGCTCAAAAATAAAAATACCTTTGGTATATAGACAGTGGATGTTACAAGCACATAAATGGAGACAAGGACAAGTCTTTGTGTATAAGTAAAAGCATAAGGATAGATAAAAATTTTGATATTGAATCCTACCCTGCAAGGAAAGAAGAAGACTCAGATACAATAAAAGAATGCTCTATTAGCATTTATCCCATGGAAGAAGTAGAAGAAGAATCATGTCATAAGTTGGAAGAAGAAGTTGTGAATATTAGAAAGAAGGTTGAGAATTCAAACACCCAAATCAAGTTCTTGAAAAGTTCCATGATCCTGGATGAGATCTTAGATAGTCAAAGATCACCAAATGACAAATCTGGTCTTGGATACAACAAGGAAGAAATCAATACTCCTAAGAAACCTAATGCAAGTCCTTCATTTGTAAAGGGTGAAGACAAGTATGACTCAGGTTATTCATGTTCAAAGGATGAAAGAAATACTACAATATTTAGAATATCATATCAAGGAAGGCATCCAAAATCTACTCATACACCTCAAAGTAAGTTTAGATGAGAGACGCCTTCATGGATGAATCAAAGGAGGTATGAGAGTGCTTGTAACGGTTCTTTTTTTCTCTTATGATGAATATGGTCATAAAAACCTTGGATTTTAAGAATCATATAAGAACAGTGAAGTTGTTGTAATAGAAGATTAGAAAAAAAAGTTCAAGAAACTAGGACACTCACAGATGTGGATAGAAAATACTAAACAAGTGAACATGAGTGAAGTTAATTGTTGCAAAAAGAATTGCAATGTGACAATCATAGTATAAAATTTCTCAGATGACTTTAGAGCAATGTACAGTAAAGAATCATCTTGGATAAAGATAGATACATATGGTTAGAGATCAATGAAGATCAATGGGAATATCCAAGGGTTGTTTGAAAAATATGAGATACAAGTGCGCAGTCTTCCAGTAGGACAACGACATCCGTAGCAGTAGCATTCTGATGTACAAAAATGACATACATTACATTATATAGAGATAACAAGAGGGAAAGACCTTGTCAGAAAGAGATAATCCTTTACCAAAGGGAGAGAGCAGTCAGAAGAAGAGAGAGAAGAGTGATAGGGCGAGTCATTCAGTTATGACAAGAAAAGGTAGAAGAAGGAGTCCTAGTAAGAGAGATGAGAAATATTGAGTATACTACAGAGGACACAACTAAAGCTGAAGATGAACAGGTCTAAGAATCAAAAGGAGAAGACTCTGAGTTAGATACAAATACTTTGTAGGACTCAAATAAGAGAGTCCATCCTGTTAGGGGGAGTATGTGTTGGTTGAATATCTGATACCTCCATAAAATACTGCAACAACTCAGGGGGAGCATGCTTTCTTTGACATTGATGTCAAAGGGGGATAAAAGGAGTGGTCCAGATGCTGTAGTTGGAGAAAAGTGCAGCCATTCAGGGTTTCCAACAATGCCAAAGGGGGATATTGTTGGCATGTTTACAGGCAGAGTGTTCTTGTCATTGATAGAAATAACAACAACAATGTTGGTACGTTTACAAATAGAGTGTGCATATAAAGAACAACAAGGAAGACACAAAAGGTTTACAGGCAGAGTGTGCATGGAAAGAAAAACATTGAAGACACAAAAGGTTTATAGGCAGAGTGTGCATGGAAAGAACAACAACAAAGACACAAAAGAGAAAGCTCAAGAAGATCAAAAGGCATAACACAGATTTGCATGTAGAGCATAAGTGTGCGCTAGGGCCATTACCAAAGCTCAAGAGAGATAATGTTCTCAGAAACATAGATGAGACCCAAATTCATAAAGACTCGTAGAACCTTTGACACTTAGAAATTCTTCCATGTCGGGAGGATGCGTAAGCTCAGAAGGAGGAGCGACAGTGAATGTCGGATCACCAATCCCGAATACCTGATGTCCATTATATCAGATTCTAGTGACCAGCGTAGAGGAGAAGTACAGATCTAATCCGTTAGATCTGATCATTGAGGACTAGCAATCGTTGGATCCAGTATAATAGTGAAGAGGATAATGGCCGAGAGCCATCCTCCAACTCTGCGATATGAGAAGTCATGAAATGCTTTGGGTCATTGGATCTGTTGGAGTCACCTTCTTCTAAATAAGTGAGATATTGTGTTTAAGCCCAAAAATATAGTTTCGGGAGTTCGCTTATTTTGCGACGTTTCCCACTGTCCTTTGTATCCCGACACGCGAAGTGGCGATAACAGTTTTAAAATTTTTCCCAGATTAGTGTCGAGAGTAAACCTTTTAAACCGTGGTTAAGCACAATCGCGATTTCATGACTTGACGATCGCTCTCCCAAAAAACAATACCTTCATAGCTCTGAGTTGCGAATTCATGATATTCTTTAGTTAAGCGTGGATTAATTAAGATTTTAAGTCAGATCACGAATAATTAACTAAATCGCATCATCGTGATTTCGGGTCTTGGGGGCTCAAAGGCTAGGAGGGAAATCTTCCAATACGGTGAACGCCGAAAAGGGGGGATTAAAGACTAAAACACACTTAATTAAAAGAGATAAACTGGATTAATTGACGCATTAAGAAACCTTTAACACGCACCGTCTACAGAGTAAGTTTTAAATTTTTTTGTGTTTGTTCATGTTATGACTCGTCAAACATTTATGGCATTTATTTGAACTGCGGCGAGGTGACAGATAGTAGGATCTCGTTTTTACTTCTAAATATTTCTATTAAGATATTTGACCATTCTGTACGCAAGGACACCAGGGGTTTAAATGACCAAGATAGAGATTTTTTCCTTCATTATTTTAGTTCTCATTTCTATTTATGCACAGAGCCATTTTACCAGGTTAACTATTGTTTGTGATTTTCAAATCTTTTCGACAGGTGGTCTAGTTGTAGGTTTCACTATCATGGCTCCACGAAAAATTCCCAAGTCAGCTGTCGAGAGTTCAGGTCAGGGTTCATACATTGTTTCTGATACCTCGCCCCAAAGTATTAATTCTATCAAGACATGGTCATATGTTTCCAACATCCTGCAATCTGAGTCGATAAACTGTTCGAATGATTCTAGCGAAAATGAGAAGGATAATTTATCAACCAAATACAAAATCATCGCTCAAGAAGAGATGCACAAAATAGCCGCAAGGCCCTAGCTTCTTCCCTATTGTGATATGATTAGGTGGGTACTGGACAATGTGGACATCCCGACCAAGATGATTATCAACGAACAGAAGGTGACGATTGGTACCTTCAGGCCAGAACATTTGTGGGCAATGTATAAACTGTCACCGACGCTGAACCTTACTCAAAATGCCAAATTCCTAGAAGGTTTCAAGAATAAGGAGTGCGAGAAGTATGCAAAAAGTTTGTCTGATCTAATCAAAGATTGGGTCTCACACCCTGCGAAATCCAGGGTTGACACCAACGAGACCTATTCAATCTCTTCCTTGCAGCCACAGTTCAAGTACATAGCGATGATGACCTGCAGGTTGTATGGGAAGGAAGACACTACCCATTGTTTCCTCCCATGGGTGCCACTGATTCATATAGTCGCTGAGGGTTTCTCCATCGACTGGGCCAAACAGTTGTTCGACAGTCTGACCAGTCAAATTACTGAATATCGAGCACAGAGGGCGAGTAAGAAGGTAGCTTCGTTGTTTATGTCTGCTTACATCATGGATGCCATCTGCTTCATGACACCCTTCCCACTAATGAACTGGAGTTGGGCTCCATCTAATACAGAGCCTATTCATGTCTACCACTCGAATCTTTGGGAGGATAAGGCCAAAGAATTCATCTACGAGATCTTCAACTGGGTAATGGTGCCATTGCATGTCACCATCTTTGGCCAGCCGCCTCCCAGTGTGTCACATAGCATCGCAACCAACCTAAGTAGCATGGAAGATTGGTATATAGAGGAAAAATTTTCGTATATCAGGGTTTTCAACACCTCTGTCCCTCCATATGCTCTCCCGCTATTCCTGCCAGATAAGATAATGTGTCATGAGATCACTAGATAGACTGTGCTCGATGGAATAAGCAAAGAGCTCAAAGGAGTATCAAAAAAGGTATGGTCACCCCTCCCTATTCATATTGGTGTGTATTACTTGTTAGATTTTGGCCACGCCAAAGCTGAGGCTACGACTTTAGAAGAAATCAAGCTAGTGGATATTGATTTCAAGAAGCACGACCCTAGTAAGGTTGTGAGCAATCACCTGGTGAGTTGTAGCCTGAAAATATATGAACACGAGGATTCCCCTCATGATGAAATATTCCAGGGTGCAAGGTCCTTCTTTGAAGTCCTAAGTCGGATTCAAGCCATGCCACCCGAAGATATGGCCAAATTTTTGAAATTCCAGGAGCATCGATGGAGTTGTTGCACCCAGATTTTACAGGGTGAAGCCCCAAAGCTTCTAGTTACAAAGCAGACGAAATCCAAAGGTGCAAAGGAATCGAGTCCTAGCGGGGAGAATAACCAAGGGAAAACAGGGGAGGCTGGAACCTCAGAGCAAGGAGCTAAAGTCCCCCACAAGCAGGAAGGAAACCCCGAAAAGGGTACGCTAGGCAAGCAGGCCTAAGGCCAAGCAAAGATACCTTCATAGGGATTGAGTGACTCACTATCACTCACGTCAAACAAGCCAGTCATAGAGGTCACCCCAAAACAGCCATCCAGGGAAATCGACAGTCCGATTGCTATTATCACACCCTTACAATTCACAAAGGGGAATCCTGATGCAAGGTGGATTTTCAATGAAGAACTGACACCCATTTATGTAGAGGAGCTACCTCCTAACAAATTTTTCTTTGACAAAAAAATAAAGGCCATGGTGAGGCAATAATTATATCAAAAAGAGGGTGTAATGGCTAAAAAATTTAAAATCATGACAGATGGGAAGGCCGCGAAAGTGGAAGAATTCACAGAGGAGATAGCCAGGACACTAGGGGCTTATGCTACAGCCAATCAATACTCATTTGGGAATTTGAAGGCCCATTTGAAATGAAAGAACCTCCTGATCAGTAAATTGGAAGCTAAAGTGGCTACTGCTAAAGTGAATGTCAGGGATGAGGTGAGCAAGAGCCTTGAGGAAGCACGGATAGATAACCTACATGAGATCAAGAAGCTCAGGTCTGACCTCAAGTAGGTGCGCTAGTAGGCACACATTAGCCAAACACAGGTAAGCCAACAGGGGCAACAAATTATAGAGTTGCAATCGAAATTGGATGTGGCCAAGAACCAGGTTTTAGACATAAAAGCGTTCAGATCCCAGGTCACCGAAATATGACATAAGGTATTAACGGCTCAAAAAAACTTGCTTGTAAAAGTAGGAACCATTCAAAACCATTTTCAGATGATAGATCAAGTATTAGAAAATATTTCTTTGAAAGAAAGAGAAGCTGGGGCAACATGGGTCACTTTCCAAGATGTTGTTATAGCTATGGAGAAGATAGAGACGATCGACAACTCCAAATTATCCATTGCAGAACAAACTAGAGGAAATATCCTGCTGAAGGTCTTGGAGAAGAACATATCAGAAATCAAAGGGAGAGCTAATGAAGTGAAGAATTCTTGGGAGGAAACATTCTCTTTGATAAGTAAAAGTTTGCTAGACCTTGATAAGGAAAGCAATGCTGGGACGCTGGGAAAAATCAATATAGCTAAACATCTATTGGACATCAAAGAAAACATGGAGAAGGAATAGGTGGAGATATCCCAGATAATCTAGGTCCATATGGACCAAGTGGAAAAATGGCTAGTACAACCAAGTTTACAATTATGCTCCATCATCATAGAGGACCGACAAGTAGGAAAAATTTTGCCACAACTGGCGAAGAGTTGTTACACCTTTGAAGCAAGAAACCAAGCAGAGCCTTCCAGGTTGATAGCCCAGTTTGTGGAGAGCTATGTCATTTGCATCGAGCAGGCAAAGGGGCAGGTTTCTGGTGCTAAATAATGACAGATGTCAACCTGTTCTATTTCTAGAGCCGGAAGCGCAGGGAAAGGAAGGTGCTCCGCCCTTACTAAGGAAGGCAAAGGGGAGGAGATGAAACACTCCAATTTTCCATTTGTAACTGACAATTTTCTAGAATGATTGGAATTATAGAGGTTCAGAAGTTTGTTTAAATAGAAGAAAGATTGTAATAGAGGAGGCTTTTTTGCCATGAATAGATTGTAATAGAGAAAGTTCTCTTAAGCCAGAATTAATACAAAGCAAATTGAAGACTCCATATTTCGTCAATATTGAGTTATGTGTTTTTCCTCTATTTTTCATGCTTCATGTAATTTTTAGATATATGTCTTTGATGAATGTTTTAGCTGCAATTTAGTATAACTTCTACTGTGGTGATCAGGTTCTAGGTATCTAGTTTTTTATAGTTTTTCCTCTGTATCATCTACTAGCGGGTACAAGACCTGTGAATTATTTAGATCTCTACATTATATGCATTCATCAAGGTATTCTTGTCTTTTCTTCTTCTACCACAGCATGAGATTCCTCTGAAATTGATGCCCCACATTGTTGATAGCTCTATGTTTTCACACTTGGTTTCAAGATTTTAAACTCAGTTACGGAAAATGGCCTTCATTTTCATTAAACCCTTCGATTGGCTTCACTGAATTTTCCCTGTTTAATCTAAAGTTGAGATAAGCACTTTAAAGCATCCACCTTCTTTTAAAAATCTGTTCTCCCCATGACTGTACCCGTCATAATACAACCCAACATCGAACCTGGTCTATCGGATCAAACCATCATCTCTTTAAATATTTTCCATACCATACTCAAGACTGCCACCACCTGGATAGAGCTTGAACATTCATGGGTCGCCATCGAGTGAGATATCAACATTCAAGAATATTTAGAAGCTAGACAAAGACAGCTCAGAGATCGGCCATAGGTTCATCCCCCCAAGTTGTTTCTTCCCCTTCCTTTTCTTTCACTCTTTTTAGATGCTTAGACTCTACACTTTATAGCCTTAAGTGTAGACTTAGGAACAACATATTTATGGCGTCGTTGTTGGGGACGGAGAATCGTAGTCACTTTCCCCTGAGAAAATGACATTTCCAAGTTTCATTTTTTGATAGTGAACAAAGAGTGAACACCTTGTTACGGATAAAAATTCATCATTCACTTGGCGACTCCACTTTTAAAGTAAGTTGTCATCCTTTTGGAAGAACACCAGAAAAAACCCAGATGCCAAATAGACAGTGCCAGTTTTCGACTCTGAAAAAATACTAAGACCAAGGGGTATTTAAAAAAAAAACGTGGTTGCATATCAACCCAAGTCCAATTAGTCTAAAAGTAAGACCTCTTTCGAACCTTCATCCTCGCGAGAACTTCCTCTCAGGAAAATATTGGACAGTTTCATCAAAACTAAGATCTCTCTGACTACCTCTTACGTTACGAGGGGTGACACGCTTGCCTCAAAGTTCATCCCTATCGATATCCCATAGACTCTCAATATAAACCCCTTCGTCACTCAAGGTATGGAAGAAGTTTCCACGTACATAGATTTGACACCAGTGGGTTCTCCCATTTACATATCCTGCAAGTCGGAGGAGACAAGTCCACATATACCTTCTTCTCCTTTTTCATCTTTCACCTCCCCTGGTAAAAAGTTTCCCGATTTCTCCCTTTTCCGCCCTGAGGAAGCCAGAGAGTCGCTTTACATCTTCGCCAACCCTCTTTATAACACAATGATTTCCTCTCCTAGGTTATCCATGGCTGCCGCCAGAGGAGGAGCAGGGGGAATAGGAGGTCAAGGCTAGTAGCTGCCTCCCAGGGTTTTCACCAAAGTAGCCACTAGATATGCCCCTTTCATCCTTCCTGTACCTCTCCATGGTTTACCTGAAAACTATATGAAAAACTTACCCAAGTTCATAGGAGAAGGGGATCTAACTGTAGCCAAGCATATCAATTTTTTTGATCAATTCATTGATATTCTAGGTCTCGAGCATGAGGACGTGTATTCCCGATTGTTTGTCCAAAATTTCAAAGGACAGGTAAGAAATTGGTTTCGGAGCCTTCCCCCAAGTTCAATCATATCCTATGATGCGCTAGAAGACCTCTTTCTCAAACAATGGGGCAAAACAAAGGATCATTTATACTATTTGACCGAGTTCGGGTCTTTAAAGAAAAAGGGATCTGAAATTGTTATGGAATTTATCCAAAGGTTTAACAAGTTGTATAATAAGATCCTTGTTGAAGTTAAACCATCTCAACTTGCAGCCAAAGTAACTTTCACAGGAACTTTTGAACTCGATTTTGCTCTACTATTAAGAGAAAGGAGAGGGGCCAACCTAACCCGAATGCAGGACGACGTTGTGGAAATTGATTCAAACATGATGGCTTCGGGTAAATTAAAAATGAAAATTGAGCTGGGAAACAGGGAAACTAGATGTCTCAGAGAACAAGAAGGTCCCTCTAGAGCTAGAAGATCCTCAGATGACAAAATGGATGACATGGCTAGGATAATAAAAGAACTATCAAACAAAATCTCGAGAATGGAGCTAGATCAATCCAAAGATGATCAATTATTTAAGAGAGAATTTAGGAGAAATCCCAATCCTCAATTCCAACGAAGACAAAATAAAAATGAAGACCAAAAGATCCAAGCACCTCTGAAAAATGAAAATTTTATAGGGGGAAATGATATGCAAGAGTTCGAAGACTTGGAAGAATATGTAAACAACTTAAGCGACGACTGTGTACAACCTCACTTAACCAAAGAAGATTATGAGAAGTCCCTGAACATAGAACAATCATCGATCGAAGACAAAAACAGTGCTGATGACTTCACTTATCAAGAAATGGCCGACACCATAATGGACGAACCCCAGCACATGTACAATCCGAGGCCCATAAACAAACTTGTGTCAACTACGCAACCCAAGAAAATTTTTCCCAGGGGTGAAATATATGAGCCCGTCCATAAAGAGATCGAGATGCGAAATAACATAGGGGTAGATTCACAGAATACCAACATAAAAGGGGCCAAAGCCCAGGCGAGAAAAATAAGGTAGCTGAAACGCAGACACCCTAAACCAGAAACACTAAAATTAAAATAGTGCTACTAAATAAAATGGATAGGAAGGAGTCTGAGGTTTCAGCCAAGGAAACAAATAAAACCGTGGGATTTTTCTACCTAGAAAGAGAGATAAAAAAGATAAAGATACCCATACCTTTGGTCGATTTGGAGAAGAATCCAGTGTACCGAAAACAAATAACCAAGATGATAACTTTTTCATATCTAGAGAGTCACTCTAATGTAATAAATATGGAAGATAACAAGCCTAATATCACTTTTGGTACACATTTTGAAGGCACCAGAGATACCGTCACCCCTTTCTATATTACCCTAAAAGTGCACGATTGGTCGTTGCATAATTGCATGCTGGACTCCGGGGCCTCTCATAACGTAATGCCCAAATCTATTATGGATATAATAGGCCTTGAAATCACCAGACCCTATGGAGATCTTTACTCGTTCAATTCAAGGTGAGTTAAGTGCATGGGCATTATCAAAGATCTAGTAGTCACCCTTGCCCAAATTCTGGCAAAAAACGTCCTAATGGACATAGTTGTCCCCGATATACCCCCAAAGTATGGTTTACTGTTATCTAGATCTTAGGGAGCCAAGCTCAGGGAATCCCTTCAGCTGGATATGAACTACGCCACAGTCCCTGTTTTTGGTGGACAGTTCACACGGTTATACAGAGAAACACGTTTGGCATATACAGTAAGTGATCCATAGAATCCTAACAATTACCTGGTTTACATCACCGATCAAGACCTGGAAAATTGTATTCTGTCCTTTGACGATACTGAATAAAGTTTGTGTAGAAGAAGGTGACATTGATGAAATTGGAACCGAAAAGACAGCTAAAAATATGCACAGCACTGGAACTTGGAAAATGTTCTTTGATGGAGCTTCATCATGCAAAGGAGCGGGTGTGGGAGTGATTTTCGTAGCACCTAAAAATGAATTCGTCGTCCCTTTATTGTACAAGCTACAATGGGACATTGACTACACAAACAACATTTGCGAGTATGAAGCTCTAGTCCTGGGTCTGGAAGCTGCCAAGAAGCTGAACATAAGGAAATTAGAGGTCTATGGAGATGATGAACTAATTGTGAAGCAGGTAAATCGACAATATCAGGCCAAGCACCCAAGAATGAGGTCTTACAGAAATTGTGCCTAGGATCTAATGGAAAATTTATTTTCATCAGTAAAGGTTCATTTCATCCCATGAGCCGAAAACCAGCAAGCTGATTCACTGGACAAAGCGGCTTCGACTTTCATACCCCCTACCACTTTCAAATTAAAGTACCACATAGAGGTAAGGCATAGACCATCCATACCAAACAGCATACAACACTGGTAGGTCTTCAAGGATGACGAACATATCAAAAAGTTCCTGGAAATGGTGGGTGATTTCTCTAAAACCCACATTGACTAGGAGAACCAAAACAATCATACCTGTATTATGCAGGAAGAGGAGGAGCCCCAAGAGTTCTGAGAAAAAATTGCAAATCATCGCCTGCTAGTGTTAAAAAGTAATCAAATCCCTAAGGGCCTGATACCTTTGGAAAGGTTGTTTGATCAAAACGACATGCCTCTGAAGTCCGCCTTGCAGCCCTAATCAGAGGAGGTCGAAGACTGTGACGTGGGCACCACCAAAGAACCTAGAGTAGTGAAGTTATCAAAGTACCTTCCTCCTGAGATAAAAAGCAAGTATAAGGACTTACTTGGGTAGTATAAAGATGTCTTTGCATGGTCTTATGATGAGCTCAGAACCTATGATTCCTCTATAATCAAGCACAAGATACCTTTGAAACCTGGTGTTAAGCCCTTCAGATAGAAGCTCAGACAAATCAACCCCATTTTACTACCCGTGGTCGAAAGAGAAGTGAAAAAGTTGTTAGACGTAAAAATTATTGTACCTCTCAGGTATTCTGACTGGGTGGTGAACTTAGTCCCGGTTAGGAAGAAAAGCAGGGAGATCAGGCTGTGCATAGACTTTAGAAATCTAAACAAGTCCTCCCTCAAAGATAACTATCCTCTACCCAAAATGGATCACGTTTTGGAAAAATTAGTCAGGGAAGATAGGATGTTGATGATCGATGGGTTTTCCGATTATAATCAAATTGTCGTCAACGAGCATGATAAAGAAAAAATAACTTTCACCACCCATTGGGGCACATTTATGTATGACAAAATGCCTTTTGGTCTGATGAACATAGGTTCTACCTTCCAGCGTGCTATGGACGTCGCCTTCATCGGTGAAAAAGATAAATTTGTGGTTATCTACCTGTTGGGCCCCAACAACTCCCCCTAATTTTTTACAAAATTTAAAGGGCCCCCATTAGAATCTTGATAATTATAGTGAGCTACAGAATCAACCTTTTCAAATAGTTCCATACCTTGAATTGCTTTGAGAAAAACTTAAGACATTCACTATAATATGAGACATTTATTACAAGAGTATATGTCAAAAGTTAGAAACGAGCATAAAAATCTCAATTTAAACAAAAACGTTAATTTTTATCAAATGTTTACTTTCATTTAAATTATGATTATGTGTTCTTTCTTTTTCTCATTAGCAAGTTTGACTATTTTGAATAATGTGTTCAATACATCATCAAATAATATCTTGGTTGGTTTCTCATTTTCATGAAATCATTTGGTGATATTAATTAATTATTTTTTTTTTCTTTTTGCATCTTATTTTTAAATAATAATAATCAAAGAATTATCTATCATTTGTTTGATTTTGTAAAAAACCAAAATTAATATTTTTTCTCCATTAACTTGAAGCTTCTAGATCATATTTGAAATAAAATTATAAACAA